>JARFYF010000017.1:34732793-34742991 GCA_030265395.1 Rhina ancylostomus | reverse complement strand
CAAAAATCTGAGGGGAGAGATGGGGAAGGAATGGGTTCTTGGAGTGGCTGGTATGGGGTAGTGAGGACCAGAGAGTGGCTGGTGGGAGTTGTGGGCTGAGGCTGTTGAGGGGAAGGGAGCCATTAAAAAGGGGGTTTGTGGAAAGGGATTAAGGTCTGGGTTGCTGGAAAAAGTGGCTTCTGAGGGAAGGGTATCAATTGGGCGGATATAGGGGGGCTGTGGGCGGGGATGGGGCGGGCCCGGGAGGAGGGGAGGGGAGAGGTCCTGGGTGTGTAGTTGGTGGAGAGTGGTTGGTGGGGGTGGTCAGGTCAATGGATTTTGATACACAGGTGTGAGAGGGAGGGATGATTATGTGGGGCAAAGAATTATGGGGCACAATTTTGGTGAGAGGGTGGGAAGGGAGCAGTAAGAGGAAAGGAGCTCTAGGAGGGGTTGGGAGAAATAGCACGAGAAGGTGGAGGGGGGGCCTCTGAGGAATGGTTGTTGAGTGATTGTGCATCTGTGGCTGGGAATCTCTGCAGGGATCTCTGGTTGGGGAGGGGACAGGAGGGTGTGGGGCTCCCTGTGAGAGGCAGGATGGGTGGTTCTGGGACTGGGAGTGTGGTTGGGCCCTCATCGAGGAAATGGTGAGGGGAAAGAGAAGGCGAGCATCTGAGAATAGGGCTGTCGCTGTGTAAGTCTGAAGGAGGAGGTAGGGGTTTGGCTCTGGAATGGTATGGGGAAGGAGACCAGCTTCTAGGCTTCTGGCAGAGAAGTGGGAGTATGTAAGTGGGGTCTTGGGGAGGAGTGTTGTGGAAGGGAAGTGAGGGCTCTGGCAAGATTGCAATGAGGTTCTGAGAAGACAATTCTGAGGGATGATAGGGAGGGTGTTCTGAGGGAAGGTGTGGTGACTCATAGGCTCTTGAGGAATCTCTGAGGGAGGGGTATGGAGAAGATCAGAATGGTCTGAAGGAAAATTTGCTCAGGAGGATGAGAATGGGAAGGGTAGTTGTGTGAGGGTGACAGTGACGAGAGTGTCATTGGATAGTTCTGAGGGATGGTATGGGTTGGGGAAGTGGTGGTGATTCTGTGGATTTTGGTGGAAACAAAAGTATGTGATTGCGATTGTGAATGGATTTTGTGTTTGTGTGTTCCTGTGTTCAAGTGGTAGGGCTTCACGTCAATGGACCAAGATCTCACTCTTTCAGGACTGTCTGGTAGCTCTTGTGCAACAGGCAAGAAGAATTTGTGCACAGGCATCTTTCTCTTGATGGGAGCAAACAAGTCATTCTCCATGCCTAGAGACTCTCTAAAGACCACTTTAAAGTAGTATTCAGGATTTAGTTTTTCCCCTTTACCTACACTGATGAGCTTTCTTTTCCACCACCTCTGTTGACTGAGAGGAGAACAGAACCTGTCAAAGAAAATTGCTTAAAGTTTACTGGGTGTTTTGACAGAGTTTTGTATACTGTATCAGATTTTATTGTTGCTCTTCACTAATAGGAAGTGTCTGGAGTAACTCCGTTGGAAACATTGACGATAGACAAAACTGCAGAACTACAGGGACCATCAAAATGCCTTAGTTTTGTGCATTTACTTTTTGTCTCATTTTTATATTTCTTGCATATCAAGAACCAACATTGTCTTTGACAGCAAGGAGCTGGCTAAATTAGATTGTAGAATACACCTTTAGTGGTTGAAAAACACTGATGTTTGGATCTGTCTACAGTTGTACTATGACTATGGTTCCTTGATCTTCAATTTTTTGCGCACTTATTTGTTTGAATAGAGATACCATGGTTTAGATTTTGGAGCAAGCAGATCTCGTGAACTATCTACCAATCTGGAATGTTTAATATGAATTTTCACAACATGTATTTCTCCCAGCATTTCACCAGAAAAATGGATGTAAGGATAAATATATGTTTTTCTCATCCATTAAAAGTCCTCGTCCATTTAGTCAGTAATTGCAAAATTCCTTCTGTATTCATTCACTAGCTTTAATGGATCAAGTGCCTTTATGGTATATTCTTTTATGCAGTCTCCTAAATGTTTTACAGCTTTATCTGCACAGAATATAATACTAAAAGTCTTGCGGTTATTTGTAAGCCAATGTCCACAAATAAAAGCTCTAGTGTCTGTAAAATATTGCTGCATTTCTTTGCTTTCAGTTATTTTCAATTACCAGGTTTTGATTGCTTTTCTAAGTTTACACATTTTTTTCAATAAATGTTTGAATCCATTATAACAATAAAAAATAATTTGAACAAATGTCTAACAAAATAAAGTGTAATTGAAACTTTTTTGATATTTTGCAAGTTTTGCACATGGCATTATTTTCTTCTACTAGCCACTCTTCTTCCTGCAATTATATTTTCAGATGTAATTTAATGGATTAGCATGTTCAAGTTATTTGGAATGACAAATGACACTTCTACCAAGTCACTTTTAATTACTGTATGAAAAATAACTATATTTAATACCTTACTCATGCTCAAACTCTTCAAATAACCCTCCAGCATTGAGTTACTAACTATGACTAATAGAATGAAAGCTACCCCTTGACTTTGGTATTGAGAAATGTAGCACCTTTTCTTTTGAGTGCATGTGCCCATTTTATTTGTATATACTCTGATTATGTTTGGATATTAAAAGTAATTTTCCTTACATCAGCAACTTTGTTTACAGATGTCATAGTATACAGTATATAGATCTTCTAACTTGTCAGTATATTACATTAACATCCAACAAATGTGTGTTTCTGAGCAATAATTTCAGTGACTACAGCTACTAACAATTTTGAAATTTAAAAGAAAATAACTATCAGCCAATAAAAATGCGGATGGTGGAAATCTGAAACAAAATACCGGAAACTCTCAGCAGCTCAGGCAGCATCTTTGGAAAGAGAAACATAGTTAATGTTTCAGGTTGAAGACCCTGCATCAAGCAATTGAGATTGAGCATAATTGGAAAAAATACATTATACATGGAAGTCAGGGTGTCAATTAATAATTGTAACAATATATAAGAAACATTAAATTCATCCATCTTGAATAATTTGCCTATATGAACTTAATGATTTTAAGTAAATTTTCTGATGACTTTGACTGATGTGATGGATTCATATTTATTTTGGTTTTTGTGGGGGGGAAACTCTTGGTGCTATTGGGATGTGTTAATTACAAGAAAACTTGGTGAATTACATGGTTATATAGTTTATTGTAAATCTTTGACAATTCCATATACTTGAAGTTCTGCAAAATTTTCTTTGCCTGTAAGTCATTGAATATGATCAGCATGCAGATATTTTCAGTTTGAGAATTTAAATTCTATTGAATAGATCATCCTATATGAGTTGCTTTTTGTTAAACATTTACAGTATGACTGCACCTAATTTTTTTTCTGTTTTGATTTTGCAATTATTCATGGATGCTTGTATTGTATAATAAAATGTTTTTTTTCCATTTCTGGCACAATTATGGGCCTCACTTACTTCCAAGTAAGTTGTAGTTCAGAATAAGTATAACTTCAGAGTAAGCCTCTCTCTGTTCCTATTTTAATATAAGCAATATTTTTCTTTTTAGTTTCATTTTCTTTCTGGATTAACATAGTATTTCTATTTTCTGCACCCATCATCCTTGACTATCTGCTTGAGATTGAAATTCAGCTAAAGTCTTTCATCTTTGTCCCATAGCACTAGAAAATGGGCAGAACATCCAAACTGATTTTATCCAAGCACCTTGGAAACAGATGCATTTGTGTCTTAAATTTGATCGCAAATGCTATAGGGAAAAGGAATATATATTTACCTATTAAACTCAGATCGTGGATTTTTCTTTTGTTCAAATGTGGTAGCACTTGAATGTGGCCAACAGAATGTAGGGAAAAAAAAAGCCTAATTGATCCTGAATGCTACAGGGAAAAGGAAATATGTATTTACATATTGAACTCTGATCTTGGATTGCCTTTTTTCTTAAATATAGTTGCACCTGAATGGATGTAGAATAGTCTAATTTCACTGGCTATCTTTTTGGCATTCTGCTTCTTGTGTGTTATTTCTGTGTGCAACAATCCAACTCTTATTTCTCCTCGAAACTCCGAAACCTATCTTAACTGTTGTCCTCCACAAGGCCATCAGTATTGCTGTTTCCTTCCTGGAAGCTTCTAGATTGCTCAATCTTTCCTTAATGAAAACTCTTGGGTACCATCTCACTTACTGTAATGGGGCTCAAAATGAATACAACTTATTTATCCTGAACATCTTCCATTATTATTATGTCTTTTTGGGAAATGGATCAATTCCATCATTGTAAAATGACATTTTGTTTAGCTGTTTTAAAGCAAAATATAACCTAGGCAGACATGATTATGATATTTATTTTCACTTCCGAGGATGAGTGTAACTTGATTTGTGTTGCTTAAGAATATTTGGTCAACATCGCTTATGGCAGTTACAGTATTGAGCAGTTTGCTATGATTTCACTTCTCCTTCCTATCCCTCAGTTTTTGCCCCCCCCTCATCTTTCTATATCGACACACCCAAATATCTTTAATATAAATGTAGTAGTTCTATGTTTTGTTAGAGGTTATGATCTGGAAGATGTTTAGTATTAAGCTTTTAAAACAGAATAGCAACTTTTACTTCAGATAATTGTGTGCACCTTGTTTCTATTAAATAATGAAATAGTACGAACTCCTAATTAGGACTAATGATTATTGCCTCTTGGTGTTGTTCTGTGTTTGTTTTTGCCAGTTAAAATAAATTTACTTTCAGGTGGTGAAATAACCAGAAACTAAAAAGAGAGAGGGGAAGTAAAATACCGTATGTATATTAAAAGAAACAAACCTGCTGTGAAACCCTTGAATCAGTGTCAGAGGAGAGGCTGTGCTCTATATAGTATCTATCGTAATATTCTCTACCATGCTGTTCATGCAACCTTTAGTCCTTTAAGTAGCTGGATAATAGTCACCCGTCCAATACATTTGCCCTGAGGCAATAGATAGAGACTTTTTCATCATTTTTCTCCTTTGGGTATTGAAACCTGGTGACTCTTGAGGTGAACGACAATCATCTATGTTCTTTTCACACTGCATTGAATTATTATACAGTATATAGATACATCCAACCATGTATAGAGTGATGATGTGAATTTGTATATTAATTTCTTACCAGTTTAAATTGTGCTGTACACATACGAAGGATATTTATGTTTTGTGAAGAATAGAGCAGAGAATAGAAAAACACCTCAAAACATTTAAGTAAGATTCTTACTTTTATAGAACCTATGGATATCAAAGACTTTAAGTTCCTGCAGGAGCTAATTTGCAGTGAAATTGTTCATGTGAGGCATACATAATTGATTAGCAGGAAGAAAACTGCTATGTAATATTGACAGACAGTTGGCCTCGCTTATACAACTAACTAATGCAGAAACCATTTAAATTAAATGTTTGTTTATATAACAGTGATGGTTTATCTCCTACTCATAGTTTTCCCATTCCACGCTGTGAGCGGCAGTTGCAGTGACTGTTAAGTGTTTAAAAGATGACACCGTTATGTGAAGTGATTTTGAAATGAGAGATTTCACTGGAAGATTGCATCTGCTACTTTCCCTCCCTATATCACACTCCTTGGCTGTGCAGATTATGATTGATTTGTTTGTGACAGATTGCAGGAAACAGTCATTGATTTTTCAATATTTTACCAAAAAATTATTTACAGTTGTAACCATGGGGAGGTATTTCCATGGGCTGTCAGCCCTTGAAAGACTGGGATAATATTCCCTGCTCCCTGACAAGACAAATTACCTGTAATGAGTGCAATAGCTGAAGGGTATACTTTTATTTTAAAATATGTCAATAACCCCAGTGACTAAACGAATATTGATTCAGCATAATGAAGCCTGAGTAATGTGAAAATGAGCTCTTCAAGAAACCTACTAAAGGGTTCTATTCAGCTCATAGCAGGAGGTTTTCCATTCTTCACTGCTGGGTCATGAAATGCTGCTGCTTAGGAACAAATCATTAGAAAATTCAGTGCCCTATCTCAATGTGGGGACTGAAAATTGGCCTACTGTAAGTGATAGATAGCCTTGCTCACCCACATTTTTATTCCAATATTTATATTATGTACACATAAAACATCTTTAATATTAATGCAAGGCCTGTTTATTTTGTGAGGTGTTGCCAGAAGTCATTTTGAGATCAACCCATACCTTTTAATCATTTACGTTCATGAAGTAAAATATTTTTTCCATACTCCCAGGTTGTTCAAATGATTTCTTGTCAGAGGCAACACTGAAATGCAGGAAAATTGACAGAATAAATGATTTGAATATTTAATTCACCTATCTGAAGGAAAATTAGACCTATGTACACCTATGAAAATATGTACACCTATCTGCTATACATATTGTTAAGAGCATTTATTCTAATGTTTAACTTGTTTTATGACAATCTGACCACTTGATGAGCATTCTTCCTAATACAGTATTAGCTTCCAATTTTCATTTTTTTTCAATGGAGTTTGGACTCTAAAACTCCAGCAATGGGGTTAGAGTCTATTTACTTTGCGTTGTTAGTCTGGATTGCTAGTCCATAAAATATAACCCGTGCGGTATTGTAAATTGTATTAATGATGTATGGCACCATATTAGATGTGGCAAAAGAAGGATTTGTATGTGAATGCAGTTTTATATGTGCTTTTAGAACAGTTTTGAAAAAAGGTCACAGACCCAAAATGTTGGCTGTTTCTCTTTCCACAGATGCTGCCCGACTTGCTGAGCTTTCCCAGCATTTTCTGTTTTTTGTTCTTGTGATTTTACAGTATTGACTAATGGCTTAATATAAACATGTTCCTGGCTGTCTGTCATGAGATCCTCACAAAATATTCCATACTTTTGCTTTCTTCTAATACTACTTCCCTGTAGTCTGTGTAACAGAACATTGTGATCAATGTAACCCATTTATGAACCCTCTTGCAATCCCTAAATGGGTCATGGGGGTGGGTGGGTGAAGATGGAGGGGAGGTGGTGTATTGGGATGTTGAAAATGGCATGAAATAACCTGTGCGGATGCTGGTAGCAGCTTTGATAAGTTGAGAGAATTTGTGTAACTAACGAAATTTAGATCATCAGTGAAGGTGTCTTCAGAGTTTTAGTCAAATACTGATTAATCACATGGTTCAGAAAAGGGCACACTTAATGAGGTGTAGTGCTGAACTCAATGTTTCAAAATGGGAATAAAAGAGGTACATTATTTCAGTACGATAGATCGGAAGAATAAATTTTCTTCATTTGTTTTCAGATAATTGGAGTTGATCTAATCAGTGTGGGGGGGGGGTGAAGAAACAGAAAGTAATTTTGTTTTTAATCTACCAGTAGAACTGTTGAACTTTAAATAGAATTAAGTGTGTCTTGTTCTGGTCTGGTCATCAACTCTTGTCTGACATATCACTTTGGTTCTGAGCTCAATCCCCATTGCACACAGTCCAGACTATTGTGTAATGCTGAGGAAATGCTGCATTGTTAGAATTGCCATCTGCCAAGTGGTGCATGATTTTAAGATTCTAGGAATCCTCAGGCAAATGGAGGATGTAAAAGATTCTACAAATGTAATGAGTTAAGTAGTGACATGTCCAAGAATTTATTCTTTACAGTTACATAGTCTCCAATGAACTATGTGGTGACTTATTAATTTACTAGTTGCAGAAGCTTTATATGCAACTTAACTGTAACATCTGCTTGGATAACAACAATTAAAGTATTTGTAACGGGGTGATACGTTTATTATAGGAGGTTGTGAGAATATAATAAGATCACTATACATGAAGGATTTTCTTTTATTTTCAAATTTAGTGCAATTTTCTGTACACTTTAAAAGTATAAATTACAAATGAAATAATGCATAAAACATGGTAGCACAGATAGATATTAGGAGTGATTCCTAAAGTGAGGAATTGAGTTGGAGTCAGGAGTGAAGAATTAGGGGTAAAATAAGGTTGAGGAAAGGAAACAATACAAAGAAAAAGAAAAACAAAACTAGGGGCAAAAAGAAATTTTAAAAAAATTGCAATTATCGGGTAGTTTCATGACCTTCCAAAAGTGCTTAACGTAGTGACTTAATTGTCTTGCTTTTGTATGCTTCTTTATAAAGCCCAGGATCCCAAATGCTTAATCAGCTTCTCAACCTACTTTACACCTTCAAAGAATTCATGACCAGATTTCTGCACATCCTTTAGAAATGTATCCTTTTATATTGCCTGCCTTAATTCCTGTTATCAAAATATACTTTTGTGTATGTTAAACTACATCAACTGCATGTCCACCCATTTTACCAGTCTGACAATACTGTGTCTTTCTCGCTGTTTGTCACACTTGCCAAGAGATGTCATCTGTAAGTTTTGATATATTGCTTGTAGACCCAAATCTGTCAATATGCATCAAGAAAACCTTGGGGTGCACCATAGCATATGTTCCTGTAGCTTAGGAAAGCAACTGTTCACATTGACTCCTTCCTATCTCTATAAACTCATGTATGTATGCTATTACTGTCTTTTTTTTTCCATGTGCTCCAATTTTGCTGATAAACTTGCATTTATCCAGTGCCTTTTAAACATCCATTCAACAACATCAACTACTTTGTTTTCATTAATCCTCAGTATTTCATCAGAAACTCAGTCAGGTTAGCTAAGCAGCATTTGTCTTTAACAAATTGATTCTTGGCTTTGCAAGTTGATCCATAGTTGTCCAGTGCATTTTAAATTTGTCCCAGATTACAGTCTGCAGCAGCATTTCTGGAATTGTTGGATTTATCATAACAGACTTTTCTGGAAAAAAGGTGAAGTATTTACAGTCCTCCAGCGTCACTCAATTATCTTAAAAATCCATGCCTTCCATTCACACCTGGGGACTTAATCAACTGCCTTTTCATTACATTCTTTTTATCAACCTTTAGTTTATTCAGAATCTCAACTACCTCCCCTCTTTACAGTGATTTTGGCAGCAGCATCTTTTTGGCCATGAAGTGTACTCATTTAGTAACATCATAGATCTCATTTTTGGTCCCTAATCATCTGTACTCCTGCTTCTGCTAACAGTTCATTATTTTATATGCCAGTAGAAGACATTGATTCCCTTTATTTTTTGTCCGTCTACTCTCATATTTTCTCTTTGCCTTATTTTTACATCTTCTCTGATCTCTCTATATATAGCCTGATTTTCACATGCTATTTCCCTGACATCTGTCATGCATTGCATTTTTCTGCTTTATCTTGCTCTCCATCTCTTGTCATCCAGGGAGCTCTGGCTTTGATTGCCCTGCCTTCCCCCCTGAAGGGAATATACCTAGACTGTACAAGAACCATTTCCTCTTTAAAGGCTTCCAATTGTTCAATTACAGTTTTGCCTGCCAGTCATTGATTCCAATTTACCTTGGCCTGTTCCATTTTCAATCTGCTGAAATTGGCACTTTTTCAATTAGGTATTTGTACTCTAGAATTTTCCTTGATCTTTTCCATGGTTAGTCTAAACTTGTACCATGATCGCTGTTACTTTAATGTCTCCTCACTGAACCTTACACATTTGACTCTTATTTCCCAAAACATCTTTCTTGATGAGCTAGAAACGTACTGATAGAGGAACTTCTTCTGAGCAAACTTCAGAAATTCTTCCCCTTTTTGCCCTTAATGTTTAGAAAGCTCTTGCATCTCTTTGTAATTTCACTGCAAATTTGCCTCTATACTCTTCTTGTGATAGTAGCTGGTCTATAGAATATACCAGGAATGTTGATGGCACCTCTATAATTTATTTCAATTAATTCCAAGAATGGAAATATTTTGGGAAGGGTTAAGGCCGTCAGGTGCTGGTGTAGCTATGTACCTGCTGTCATGAGTTTGGAAGGAGTAACTCCTGTGTGCCAATCATGTGGGGAGTGAATATTCAGAATGGTGGATGGAGACCCAATCGAGTGTATTGCTTTGTTCCAGATATTATTAAGCTGCTTGTGTGATTGGAACTGCTTTCATCCAGACATGTGGAGAGTATTCCATCACATTCCTTGCAGATAGTGGAAAGGTTCTGGGGAAATCTGGAGGTGAGTCAATCACTGTTGTAAACTCATTTTCTGACCTGCTCTTGTAACCTAAGTATCTATGTGGCTGGTTCAGTTAAGTCTTTGCTTAATGTTGAACAGTAAGATGTTGATTTTGGGAAGCTCAGTG
>JARFYF010000017.1:34719320-34730605 GCA_030265395.1 Rhina ancylostomus | reverse complement strand
TCCTAACCCGTACGTCTTTGGAATGTGGGAGGAAACCCACACAGACATGGGGAGAACATACAAAATCCTTATAGACAGTGGCCAGAATTGAACCTGGGTCGCTGGCACTGTTAAGTGTTATGCTAACTGCTACACTATCGTAGCTGCTAATCACTACAGTTTAGCAACACTGACCACTTTGATCACTGCACTAAAGTGGTCTTTGTTTTATTTTGTTCTGAGTGTGTTCCTTGTAAAAATTGTGTATAATTTATGTTTTTCTTGTGAATACTACTTATATAATGCTATGTGTCTGAGATGCTGCTGAAAATGTTTTTCATTGCACTTGTGCATACATGTACTTGTGCATATGACAATAAACTCAACTTTGACTTGGAGTGGAGGAGGACTGAAACACCTTACCTGAAAATTTGGCAGAGGCAGAGATCCTCATCACATTTTAAAAGTACTTGGATAACATGAACTGTCTTAACCTAGAAGGCATTAGATTGGGAGCAGAGAAGTGGCATCAACTTGCCTGAACATAATGGGCTGCATGGGCTCCTTTTATCTAATAAATTTCAATAATTTCATGATGAGGCATTGGGATTATGATGATCAGAGAAGACAATACCCTTCATAAATTGCACGTTGGATATTTTCTGATTTGCTTAATATATACTGGCTTGCACTCCAGTTGTGCTCACAATTGCATGTATAGCACTGGACAATATTTTTCACTTGCATACCAATCAGCTGTAGACAATGAGCATAGCATAATTATACATTAACTTTCACATGCTCCTTCCATGAACCCTGAAGTGGACAGCAGAATAGCTGTATATTGTGGCGATTTTAGATATAATCGTGGATGAGACAAAACAAAATGTGGAGCTCAGGCAATTGAAACAGTACTGTTAGATGAAGATGTGCCAGTTGCTGCATAGTGTGGCTGTACTTGTTTTTATGGTGCTGCTTTCTAAAATGAACTGGTAGAGTATGAAGAGTTGCTTGTTTTCTTGTGATATTTATAAAAGAGTTCACCACCTGTTTTTTGTATGAGTAACAAAGGATTGAATAAATAAATGGAGGAAAGTTACAGAGAAAGGGAAAGCAGAGGAATGGGATTCTTTTGGGGAAAAAGACCAAGCATTGACACATTGGCAAGGGGATGTTCTTCAATGCTCTGTCATTCTATGAATGTTATAGAGCATAGTTTCCTACACAATGATCTGCTATTGTCACATGACAATGTCGGAGGCATTTGCTGTAAATATCCCTATATATTCAGATCAAAGAGCATCTCGTTCTGCTATTTGTATTGTTGTTACATTCGTACTGCTGCAAAAGACGCTGCAGGGTTACCCCAACGTGAAGCTGTGGCTGGCTTCGACTCATTGGCAACATGATCATTAATACGCATTTAAGAGAGATTCAAGCACTCCCAATGGTTCCTTCAATGTTTTCTTAGCCGCATTCATTGGTAGCCTGCATAATAAAGCCTGTGGCAGAGAGATGCATTGAGTAGTACAGGTGCAGCCAACTGCATTCTTGTACCACCAGGTAGGCTTAAATAAAGGCAAGACTTGTAATAACTTGAATCCCCTAGCTCTTATGCAAAAGGATTAGTCACAGAATCAGAAAGTGAGTCTTCTGAATCACTGCTTCTGCAATGGAGTGTGCCACAAACCACTGTTAATGGAACACTTAATAGTAAGGCACCTGTACCCAGCCAGTGTAAATAAGTACAATAAATGTAAGGGGAAAACATGGGAGTAAGTAAATGATAGATGTGCGATGACCATTACATAATACCTCTTTGACCCCTCTTGCATTTATTGTACTATACAGAAAGTGAAGTATCATAAGCCACAAAAACAATTTTCAATGTGCACCAAAGAGTTAGATACTTGCAGCAAATATCAAACAGATAGTAGTTTGCAAATGTGTACAAAATAAAGCAGTAGTATCTAATTGTAGATTGGAAGATTGAAACATCGAGACTCTGTCTCTGAATAAAGTGACCCTGATCACATCATGTCCAGGTTTCCATGGTGATTACTCTCTTAATCCAGGTCCAAAATAAGGTATTTGCTTCATGGTAATATTGTTCATGCCACTTGCTGTTGCAAATATTCTTAAGTGATGTATTGTAGGGACTTGCACTTGACTAGTTACAAATATTCTTAAATGATGTATTGTAAGGACCTGCACTTGACTAGGACCAAAATTAGCAATTTTTTGCAGTTCAATGTTTGCTGGTTGAGAGTGTTGTTATCCTTATACTTGCAGCTTTTCTCTCTAGGGGTATGTGGGGGGGGGGGGGGAAACGTGGACTTGTATTTGCCCAACAATTTTTTATGGTTTTGATTTCCTCGGAGAGAATGAATTGCTTTTATATGGCATTTGCAATTTAGAAATTAGTCTAGAAACTTTTTTTGCCCAATTTTTGCTAGCACAGCAATTGCCACTCTCTTGCATATTTAATCCAGATATGAAAATTCCATTGTGTTGGCCTGAAGTGTCGGCCCGAAGTGTCACATAGTCTAATGATAAGACCCATGACATTGAACAGTGCATTGGAGATGCTTCACCACAAAAGCCCTTGACAACTGACAAGCCTGCAAAGCCCTTTTTTATTCTTAAGGAGAAAAGGTTGCGGTTTGTGGGGACTTGTACTCACAGTACAATATTGTGGAGTTATAAAATTGTTAGAGGAAGCCATTTGACCACGAAGTCCGTGCTGGTCCACGGTAGAGCAAACCTGTCGATCTGTTCCCTGCTTTTTCCCCATTGGTTTACCCATTACTTTCTCTCACATGCCTGATCAGTATGTTTTTGAAAGACCTGATATGATCTGTTGCCACCACCATTGCAGCTGATGGGTTCCAGGTTATAATTATAGATCATAGAACAGTACAGCACAGGGACAAGCCCTTTGACCGACCAAGTCTGTGCTGACCATGATGCCAATCTAACTAATCACATCTGCCTGCATATGTGGTCTGTATCTCTCTCTCCTGCCTGTTCATGTGTCTCTCTCAATGCCTCTTGAACATCGCTATTGTATCTGCTTCTACCACCTTCTCTGGCAGTATGTTCTGGTCACTTACCATTCCCTGTGGTGGGGGGGGAGGGGGAGAAACTTGTCTCATACATCTTTAAATGTCCCCATTCTTAGCTTCAACCTATGCACTGAAATCCATTTGTCATTTCCAATCTGGGAAAATAACTATCTACCCTATCTGTTGCCTCTAATAATTTTATACACTTCTATCAAGTTGCCCTTCAGTCTTTGACACTCCAGAAAAAAGCAATCCCAGTTTGTCCAACTTCTTCTTGTAGTTAATGCACTCCAATTCTGTGATATTTTTGTTCTGTTTACTGCTTTTTTTGGGCGGGGGGTGTGTGGAGGAATTAGTTATATTTTCTTCCCAAATTTTTAAATTCATATTATTGCTCCTCATTTTAATGCTTTTAATCATTTATTACCATTTTAATATTTTTGTTTACATTTCATTTTGTTTTTAATAGTTTGTGAATGCCTCTGACTATCAGAGACAATTAAAAGTTGTTTGAAAGGCCTTTGAATGTTGGTGAGGCTATGAAACCAGAGCCCTACTTGCTCCTCAGAGTCCACTACCCCTCACTGAACATCTATCAAGTGTGGAGAGTTGGGTCTTTCAGCCATATACATAATAAGAAAAATAAATGTGGATAGGGCACAGATAGACCCATCCATTGTCTCCTTGTTCTTGTTTTCAAAATGCATCACTTCATGCTTCACTGCATTAAATTTTGTTAGTCATTTTATACATCATCTTGCAGACTATTACTATTCTCACTGCTTTGTGCCATCAGCAAATTTGGAAATTTTAGCCTATATTAAAGTCATTGAAAGATATAGAAGTATTTCTTTGTTGGAATCTGGTTATGTGCTTTATAAACAACAAACTTGAATTATTCCATCTTGACTAAGAATTTGGCTCCATTATAAAAGATATGTTAGCAACAGTCTTGCTTGCTGTAACCACTGAGTTTTTGATGCACCACACTTTTTGGAGTACTCAATTCTTGTTTGTTTTCCCCTGAAGTTTTAGCCTTGACTCAATGGTAACATTCTTGTCTTTAAGTTAAGTCATAGAAACTAGTCTATCCCTAGAGAGCATGTAAATCTGTAGTTTCAATTTCAATGCTTAGGGAGTGCTGCACTGCTAAAGGGACTTTTGGACTCTGGTTGAACAAAGGTCTTCTCAACTCTTTTAGGTGGACATAAAAATCTCATATTTGAAAAAGAGCAGGGGAGTACTCTGAACAATCTGCTGGAGGAACTCAGTGGGTTGAGCAGCATCTGTGGGAGGAAAGAAATTGTCAATGTTTTGAGGTGAAACCCTATGTCGATAGTGGTGCTGAGAACAGTTCTAATCACTGAAAATTCATGTGTTGGCAGTTTTCCCAAATGTTTTTCTTTCTGATTCACATTGACTTTAATGATCATTCCCTTGCAAAAGGACATCAAGGGCCATGATTTTTCATTTGGTTGACGTCAAGTGATTAAAATATATTTTCGACCGTGAAAAATAAATATTTTTGGTTAATAATGTGAATCTTGGGTTGATAATCAACAGACATTCTGACTCCACTATGATTACTACACTGCTTGTAATACGACATGTTTCAGAATTGGAGCTGCCTTGAGTTGAAAATATGGTTGACGTAAAATTACTATTTTGGTCGTATATGATTCAGTAAATGATGCATGTAGACTTTCTGCATTATATTACAATCATGTTATAATTTATGTTGAGCTGTTTCAGAATAATATAATCATGCATTGTTTCCACATAGAAAACAAAGTACAAAATTACACCATAATCACTTATTTGTATGTCTCATTTGATGTTGTTGATTATGATGTACATATTGTTACTGTAGATTGTTATAGTAACATTCTTTAAACAATTGAATATTTTATAAGAAGAGGAATAAAAAATATTGCCTCTGAATTTGAAAATTGTTGAATAATTTTTTATTTCTGATATCAGCACAATCTCTGCAACATGTAGAGTGCAATTGGTTTGTTTTAGATCCCAGAACTTAACATTTAAATGAGCTTTTCAGTGTTGTTGGTACTTTTCAGTGTCATAAATAAAAAATAATGCTTCTTGGAGCAAGATGCAAGAGAACTGGGGATTATGTAGCTAAATTCTGACATGAGTTGTTAAGTTCAGTGAAGGAAAGAAGTAAACAGCCTACTGACTTTTGACTGAAGGGAAAAGACAGGTTGTGTCACCTTTTCTTTCTAAAATAAATAGTCCATGATGTGCAATTAAAATGATGGAGAACTACTAAAAATACAAAGTAATTTTACATACAGTGGTTTACTTAGAACACTGTAAAAATCTGCCAAAAATTTAGTTAATTTTTTTCTATCAAATACAATTCATATTAAAGTATTGAGGGATAAATACTAAATGCAAGAATAACTCAGTAAATCAGCTAGCACCAGTGGAGAGAATCAGATTAATATTTCAGATCAATGACCTGACATCAAAATTGGGCAAAGTGAGATTAGCAACTAATTGAGAGAGTTATTATATGAAATAATAAAAGAAGAAAAAAACTGTAGATATTGGAAATAAAAGAATTAAAGGAATAAAAGCATAAAATGGTAGAAATGCTCATTATCTGAAATTGATGAAATCAGTCATGAGACCACTGTGTCACTAGCTATAAGGTGAGGTTCCTCACTGTTCCTCATTGAGCTTCATTAGAACCATGTAGAGAGGATGATGATCGAAACAAAGATCGAATGGGATCAAAAATTAAAGTGATAATAACTGGAAGCTTGGGATTATGACAGAGATATTCTTTAAAGTAGTCATTCAGCCAGTGTTTTGCTTTCTCAGTTTGAAGGAGATTGCAGTGAGCAATGAATCCAGAATAATAAAGAGAAGTATAATTTAATTTGCTGGTTAGTAGCAGCTGTGGAAAGAAAAACAAAAAAATTTTTTGGTTCCAAGACTCTTTCCCCCAGTATCTTCTGTTTTTATTTCACATTTCCAGCATCTGAAATTTTCATTTAAATTGCTGGCTTACGTGGACAGGGTGTTTGGGGCCTTTGACAGTGCAAAATGAGAAGACAAAGTCGAAGCAGGAGAAGGTCACCTGGCTTCTCAAACCTGCCCTGCTGTTTGATGTGAACATAGCTGATCTGCTCTTCTGTGCCCATTCCACATAGCCTCAATTCTCCAATTTTTCAAAAAATTGTCTGCCTTCCCTTCCGGAGATAGCTCCAGTGATCTAGCTTCCACAACCCATCTGGGGTAGAGAATTCCAAAGATTTTTCACTTGCTGTGAGAATAAATTCCAATACACCTCAGTTTTAAATGACTACCCCCTCCCTCCCGCTCACCCTCCTCATACCAGTGTAAACATCATCCTTGTCATTGTCCCTTAGCATCTTCTATGTTTCAGTAAGATCGTCTCTTATTCTACTAAACTCCAAAGAATACAGGTTAACTAAAAGTAAAGCTTTTTAGCTTTTTGTGACAGGACAGCCATTTTATCCCAGGATTAGCCTGGGACTGGTTTATCCTTCCTGAAATAAAGGGACCAAAACTGTTCATAGCACTGCAAGGGTGGCATCAGTACCTCTATTTTTAAACAATTGCATCTATACTGTCGGATCCAGTTAGGAGAGCGAGAACAAGAGAGAGAAGTGAGAGAGATAAGTAAGAGAGTGATTAACAAAAAGCGACACCTCTTATACCTGAGATAAGAGATACTCCTTAGCTAACAATAGTCCAATCAGGAAACCTATTAGATACTTGTGGCCAAAACCAACCAATGAAGCAACACATATTCACCTGATGGACGAACCAATAAGCTAGTAAGCAGCCATTCCTTGTGCAGCTGCTTGAGGTGTATTAAATACTATGCATGTTTAAAAAAAACTAATCACAACAGTCAAATCCAACAATACTTCTCTATTTTTAAACTCCAAATCTCTAGTAATAAAAGCCATTCTTTCATTTGCTTTCTCAATTACTTGCTGCACCCACGCACTTGCTTTCTGTGTCTCATGTGCAAGGAAATGTAGATCCCTTTTGTATTCCACACATTTTGCAATAGACTGCCTTTTGGTTTACTCTACCAAAGTGCATGACTTTAAAACTTACAATATTTGCCAAGTTTACACCCATTCACTCACCTATCTGTAGCCCATTGCAGAGTACAAGTATTGTCTTTGCAGCATGCCCTCACACCTGTTTTTGTGTCACTGAATTCTGTTGTCTTTAGTCATTAATATGAGTAATAAATTGTTGAGGGCCAAACTGCTCCTTGGGGCAATCCACTAGTTGCATCTTTTCAGTCTGAAAAACACATTTCTTCTGACCCTCTCCCTTCTGTATGATTACCAGTCTTCAATCCATAAAAACATACTTCCCCCAGTATTATGAGCTCTTATCTTGATCCACAACCTTTTCTGTGGCACCTTTTCAAATGCCTTCCAGAAATCCTAATGCATTATGTTTGTAGTTTCCCTTTGCTTGTTATCTCTTTCGAAGAACTTAGCAAATTTGTCAAAAGTAATTTTCCTCTCATAAAACCCTGTGACTAAGTTTGATTACATTTAGCTTCTCTAAATGACTATCTATTTCTTCCTTGATTATAGACCCCAGCCTTTTCCCATCAACAGATGTTAAGTTAACTGGCCTATAATTTCCAGCTTTTTTTCTTCCTCCCTTCTTGATTAATGGCATCACTCTTGTGTTTTGCCATGATACTGGTACCCTCACAGAACTTGGTGAGTTTTGAAGAACTTCAACCAATGGCTCTACTATCTCTGTAGCCACTTCTTTTAAGAGCCTTGAGTGCAGGCTGTCTGGCCTGCTGACTTCCCTGCGTTGAGCCCCAACATGTTTTCCAATACTTTGTCGTTGTGAATGAAGTTGTTACAAGTTTTTCCCTCCCATTTAAGTCCAGCCCATCTGTTGCCCCCTGGATATTTGCAGTGTCCTCCACTGTGAAGACTGAAGCCAAGTATTGGTTTAAATTAGCTGTTGTTTCCTATTAAGAATTCCACAGTCTGTTTCCGCATGTCCCACTTTTATTTTAGCTACTTTCTTCCTTTTTGTGTATCTGCAAAAGCTCTTGCTGTTTATTTTGGTATTACTTGTCAGTTAACTCGCAATCAATTTTCTCTCTCCTTATGAATTTTTTAGTCTCCAGGTACTGTTTCTTGAAAAATTCCCAGTCCTCTGGTCTTTATATTGCCATTGCCACTTTGTTTGATCTAGGTTTTGATTTAACATTTTCCTTGACTTCTTTTGTTATCCATGGATGTTTCACCTTTTTCCATTGAGTCTCTCCTTTTAATTGGGATACATTTCACTGAACATTATGAAATAGCTGCTTAAGTATCTCTAGGAAAAGGAGGTAAAGGGACAAATGTTGATTCTCTTGGAGTTGCATGAGAAGTGTTATGTCCTGGGTAGTGGGTATTGGTAGACTTGGGGGGGTGAGCCAGAGAGTCTTGCAGGGTATGGTCCCTGCAGAATGCTGAAAGTAGGAGTGATGGTGGGTGAAGATGTGATTGATAGTGGTGTTGCATTTTAGGTTTTGGAATAAGTGGGGGAGACTGATCTGTTGAAAGTGGGGTGGGGGTGGTTGGTGACAAATGAGGGCATAGATCTAGACAAGGTCAAGAGTCCTGTCAGCTATGGTGAAGAGGATTATAGACTGAGGAAAAAAAGATGTACTCAAAGTACTGCTACAGGAGGTGACAGCATAACAAAAAAATTGGAGGGGAAAATAATTAAGAGAATGGAATGGAATTCCCACAGGTCCTGGGGTGGTCAGAGGAATAGTCAAATTTGTTGTGGTAGATGTTGCTCATTGGCTTGTCTGCTAAAATGGAGAGTGAGAAATCAAGGATGAGGTAGGTCAAAAATGGATAATGTGAAGATGAGAGTATGGTGGAAATTGGAACAATTGATGAAGAATGAAGTAAGGGCACCTGAGTGGGACTGAGACAAAATGTTCCACATATCCCAGAAAATGTGCATAGCTTGTATCATATAGGTTCTTGTAGCATTGATTATTGAAGAACTGAGGTGTCTTTCCAACAAAACCTGTTGCTGAATTGTACTGGGTTTTAGCTGCTGTATTTAAGAAGGAATAAAGCTGAAAATTATAAAAGCCACTGCAGTTGCTGAGTTTGAGGCAGTTTTCTCAAAGTCCAATGGGAGGCATTACAACACAGAAACCACTTAACAAATCACCGCAGGAAATTCAGCATGATGACAGGTCTTATTGTGATGTCGTTCTCCTTTAATACTGTAGAATGAAGTCAAATGATCCAAAATAAACATTTTAGTTGATGCTTCAATAATTAAAATAGTTGGTGTAGTATTTATTTGAATGGTACCAGTGCAAAATTCATGTACATGTTATAATGTCACAATTCATACTTCATTTCTTAGTACATTAAAATTATTTGTGAAGCACTATCATTTAAATATCAATAAAACATAATCTAAAACATAATTGTGTATATTTGGTATAATTATTTGCCTATATATAAAAATAACCTGGGGAAAGTGCATTTTCATGCAATGTGTTCAGAGCACTTTTGAAAGCAGCAGAATTATGACCAAGGCCCATTACTTAGCAAAACAGCATAATCTAATGAAGAAACAAGAAAAATTGAATTATACTAAATTGTTGCAATGCTGACATATTACTTATTAAGTTAGAGCATAATATGATTTGGTTAAGTGAAACTTTTATAATTATATATACCATTAACTAACTGAAACTTGAAACCAATATATTGAGGTCATGCTTTAGAGGGCAGAAAAATATTTTCACTTCCAGAAATCAGGCAATTCTGATAACTTATGACCAATAACAGTTCAAATAAATTGTGACCTGCTTCAATAGTGAAAATACAAATCATAATTCACCAATTTTTTGACGATTTTATGTCTTAAACTATTTTTATAGTTAATTTTATTTACTTTTAGGGAAGGTTATTACAAGCATAATGGTGTTTCTGTTCACGAGCTGGTAAGTTAAGTGAACTGCTCTAGGCTCTTTTAAGAGGCAATTGACTATTTCATTTATCAGTTGAAGTAATACTAGTTTTTAGCATCGTGGTTCATATTTTTAAAGAACAAAACATGTTTTAAATATTTTATTAGCCACCTATAAGAGGTGAATTTGATTGCATACAATGAAGAGAAAGTGAAATGTTAATCCTATAAACTGCATGGATATGGTGGGAAAAAAAACTTGTATGTTAAGTAACAATATGTGATGGCTGGTAAAAATGAAAGTGGCTGATGATGGAGGTGTGTTGAAAATATGACAAATTTGTTTTAAGAATTACATTCTCCCAATTATTTTTTTTCTTAATTTACTCTAGCTGTTTTTCTTCTAAAAAGTGAACCAGGTGCTTTGATCCATGGTTTCTGACTTTCATTCTGAAGATGAAGAGATATGGGGGAGTATCACAAGTTGATTCTCTCTTTTTGGATGATCTATATTTTTAAGTCCATCCCACACAATGCAATCTTGAAACCTGCAGTTTACATCTGTTATTTACTGAGATCACTGGACTAAAATGGGTACATCTTCATCAGATTTTAACAACTGTACATCCATGGATAATTGATAATGTACATAAATATATTAACTGCATATTGTTGTGACGGCTCTTAAAACCTATCAGCTGAAGATTGATGGTGACAGATAACTTGTGCAAAGTCTGAAGCCTTTAGTTTAGGTCTTCCAGAATTGATTCTAATATTAAAAGCACAGTCACACTGAATCCAGCAACCATAAATTTTTTTGTTGAGTTTCACTATGGATACTCAAGTTCAGGAAGAAATTTTCAAGATTGCTTCTTCAAGAAAAAATCACACTAATTTAAAAGCTTTGTTAAGTTGGAACTTTCTTCATTCACCAAACTAAGGGACAGAATGTTTTCAGACACCCTGTTTTAGAATCAGTTAAGCACATTTAGGTACCGAAAAATGTTCTTGTCTCCAATTGTCATTGGAGTCAAAAGGGAAGATGATTTGCAGCTGGGAAAAGTCATCGGGCATTATTTTTCCCACTGTGATAATCCTTTTAATAGCAACCAGTTTTGTTAGATAAGAGCAGGGTGTGATTGTGCTTTAACTGGTAAAGCAGATTGACAATGCTTATCTAAGCAAGTTGTCTGCTGTGTCTGTTGAAACCTCCATCCCTTGGATTTAAGGAAGCAATAATGATGGCCTTCTGTGGGCAGCCAGGCT
>JARFYF010000017.1:34609938-34624485 GCA_030265395.1 Rhina ancylostomus | reverse complement strand
CCTTCATGTCCTTATAGATGCATTCCTGATAATTTCTTGCCATATGTATGCTTTGCACAAGGTGCTTGTCTTCTGTGTGTACTGTTCTTCAGAAGTCTCTGCAAGATCCTTTCTTTCCCCACCCTCCTCTCCTGCACCCACCGAGTATGCTAACTTCCCTTCCCAACATGGTCATTCCCTGGCAACACTCTCCAGCAGCTGGAACCATGGTGCTTATGAGTGGTGCAACCCTTAAGTCTGTTTCCTAGACTCAGAACTGTGATAAAACAATCTACGAATCTGCCCAGTTGTGTTCACTGTAGCTGAAGCAGAGGGTTACATTAGGGAGGCTGACAACACGTTTTTCAAATGGGCTTTCACTTCTAGTTGAGAATCATGGGGAAAGTGGCAAGAAATGGGCCATTTGGCTGCACCAGTCCATGCTGGCACTTTGTTCCACTCGAGCCTTCCCTTAACTTTCTTTATCTGACTCTGTCGGTGCCCTCACTTTCACACTCTCCCTCCTACACTTATACATCTTTCATTTAGAGTTTTTCACAATGGCATTAAGGAGGTTACTAACACTGTTTTAATGTGTGAAGTTCAGCATGGCTAAATTTCTAGGGCAACGTATCTTAAATGGGTTACATATAGGGTTGACTGCAAGTTGGATGGACAAACTACCAAGGAAAAGTCTAACATCTGGAAGAGGAGATGTGTAATTGTTAGGACATTGAGCAGTCATGATCATGTGCTGGGCTTGTTGGAGAATGAGGGAGGGGTGATGTACCACAAAATACTAATGCACAGCTTAAAAACATCATTGTAAGGGCTGATAAAATGTCAGACCTCAGATCAAGAAAAATAGAATTTAAAATTCAATTGAAATAGAACCTTGGTCAGATGTCATCTGGAATACTGCATTCAGTTTTGGGAACCAAATTTCAGGCAAGATATATTGGTCTCGGAGGGAACAAAATGATAATGGGGCTTGAAGCATTAAATTACAAAGGATGATACATATTTCCCTTGAATTTATAAGACCGAGGGAGGATCTAATTGAGGTAATTAAAATGATTAGATCCAGAAAAACTAGTTAGATGCAGAAAAACTAATTTCTTCAGCGGAGACTACGAAATGGAGAGACAGGATCTTAAAATTTCAGCTTTGCTGCTTAGGATAGAAATCAGGAAACACTTTTCTCGAAAATAGATTACATTGTACAGGTTTTTTTCAGTGCTATGTGATTGAAAATTTACCTGAAGTAGATTGCAATTGCAACCATTTACAGATTGTATCTTGCCATGTAAGAAGTTTGATTTTTATCTTGGGGCCATTTGGTGTGATAACATTTCCCATACTGCCCTCCAATTGCAGGGGAACTTGGAACATATTATCCTAGGGTGTGCATTGTTGGCATTCCTGGGACAACATGGTCTTGCCAGCACTCTGCTTGACTTGAAGTCTGCAATGGAAGTAAGTTACTTCCTTAAGATTTTGGGGCTGTTCCCCTACGCTCCACAACCCAGATCTTCTCCCTCCCTAATCCTTTAAATCCCGCTTGAAGAATCACCCTTCAGGATCTGCTCAACCCTGTTACATCCCCTATAATGGTCCCCTACCCCACCCCCAACTAATCTCAAGAACATTCCATCAAACTCTGGGATCTGACACGACCTTTCACTCCACCATCATGTGCACATCCCACAACCACTGTACAGACCCATCTGAGCCTTCTGTGGACAACCTCCTGATTCTGCAATGGAGACAAGACTAGAGAACATATTTTTGTGTACTGATTGGGGCAGTGACTGAAACACTTTCTGGCTCCCAACTTTTATGCCATTGTCATGCACTGGAATTTTCAAGCAACTTGTTTATGCAAAGAATAATCAAAATCTGTAACATGGTTCCCCAAGAGATGAGTGGGCTTTTATTAACTGCCATATTACAATAGGCTGGAGACACTCACTGGTTGACTCATATTGACTTGAGTAAACATTAAAATCATATCTCACAAACTCAAAGTCCAGAAGTATTTTACTTGGCATTGGCATGGTATGACTTGTATACTTAAGTAGTTTTCAGGCTCAGAACTGTCAAATCATTCAATAAAATAGATCAGGTTAAGATTAATTTGCATATAGTTCAGATATTAATGTGTACCTTTGCTGCCCATTTCCTAAGTGAGAAAATTGGCTGGTTTTCTCAGCTGAACCATGCTGATATTAAGAACTTCAACAGCGATGGTTGTTGATTTTCATGGGGGTCAGCAATCTTTCAGTCTTTCGCTTATCATTGGAACTAAGAATTGAACATTCAGTGATTATTTGACATGGAGTTTTCCAGTTGTGGCTATTCCTGATTAGGATTCAGGAAGATAAGAGGTCGAGAGTCATAGTTGTACAGTAGGCCCTTCAGCCCACCACATCAATGCTGACCATCATGTTTATCTGGAATAATCCCATTTGTCTGCATTAATTTAATATCCCTCCATGCCTTGCTCATTCAAGTATCTATCTAGATGTCTCTTAAATGTTGTTACTGTTCCTGCCTTCACCACCTCTTCCCAGTGGGTCTGTGTGTTAATCTAGTGGAATTACTTGTTGCTGGGGTAAGATTTGCCAAAGTTTCCAACTTCATCCTCTTGGATCTATAAAGTGACATGTAGACTAAAGGAATATGTGTGCATTAATTGACTTCCCTTTTTCATAGAGAGATACATCATGGAAACAGGCCCTTTGGTCCACCGACTCCACATTGACCATCAACCACCCAGTTTCTCACAAATCCTATCCTAATTCATTTTATTCTCTCCATATTCTCAGTAATTACCCCAAATTTTACCACTCACCTACATACTCAGGGCAATTAACAGCGGCCAATTAACCTAGCAACCTGCATGTCTCTCGGATGTAGGGGAAAACTGGAGCACCCAGAGGAAAGCCACATGATCAGAGGGAGTACTTCCAAACTCCACACAGACAGCACCCAACGTCAGATTTGAACCTGAGTCACTAGAACTGTGAGGCAGCAGCTCTACTAGCTGTGCCACTGTGCTGTCCTTGTAGGTACATCAAATATATAAGTCAGAGGCCTTCCTCCAGAAATTATTCCTTAAGTGTTACCTGTGGCCATTCTGGAGTAGGAATCACAATCTCCCCTCTGCCTTTGTTACCCCTCCACAATGCATCTTGAGGACTTCCCCAAGGGCTGCTGCTGTAAGGCAAGAAGCCCATTATCAATCTCTTCATGCAGGTGATCTGCCTGTGAAAGAACAACCAGAACTGCCTGCATGCATCAACAAAACACAAAATTGTATCTACCAAAATACAATATGGGATTTCCTGTGATTTTTTTTTTGCTGTCCTTTCACCAAGTATTCTTCCTGCAGCCTTCCCATTTCTTTAACCTTCTGCTTACAGTCTGTAGAGTATATTTCTCTTCCCCTAGCTGGTTGAATTCTCCTTGAGCATTCCTGTCAAAACCATAAACATGATATCAGGCATTGTTGCAGGTTGGTCATCCTATAAGATTGGTCAAATGAAAGTAAGAGTTATTATTTCTAATTTAACCCATGTGGTCAAAAGAAAATTGACCAAGAGAATGTCCTTGATATTTCATATATGTTTTATGAATGATCAGCTAACTGATCTGTAATTAAGAACAGAAAATGCTAGAAATATTCAGCAGGTCAAGTAGCATCTTAAGATAGAGAAACATGTTAACCTACATATATTGGTATTGGTTTATTATTGTCATTTGTACTGAGGTACCATGAAAAACTTATCTTGCAGACCATTCATACAGATCAATTCATTGCACAGTGCATTGAGGTAGTATAGGGTAAAAAAAATAGAATACAGAGGAAGTGCTGTGCAGGTAGTCAAGGTGCAAGCTCATAACAAGGTAGATTGTGAGGTCAAGAGTCCATCTTATCATATAAGGGAACCTTTTAATTGTCAGAAAGTCATTTTGGGACTGGGATTGGAACAATTAGTAGGAAGAGGAATGTACAGCATTGAGGAATCAAAAACCAGTAAAAGATTCAAAATATAAGCTAGAAGTGAACTCCACAACAGAAGCTTGTTAATGGCTTGCAAACTAATGTACCCTGTAACTGAGTCATGCCAAGTAGCTGGTGAATTCAACAAGTACGGCAAACCATCACAACATCTTACAGTCTTCTAAAATTCAATTGATGGTTTCCTTACAACTTCATGATATAATTATGTGGAAATGGCTGGCAAGGTGCTTAGATTAAATTGTAGGTAAGCAGTAGAGATAAATTTAATTCATAATTTTCAATAAACAGATCCTCCTGTAAAGTGATTAATATTAGTAAAGAAAATGTACATAGAAATTAATAAATTTAAAAATAACAATATGATAATGCTGAGCCTGAGTAGTCTTATGAAAGGGATTAAGTAATGGTAATATAGTGGCTCTGTTATTGGATGAATAATCCAGAAGCTAAGACTATTGATCTAAGAATTAAGTCCACCATAGCAAATAGTGAATTGAAATTTAGTTATTTAATTTGATATGGAATAAAAAGCTAACATCTGGCTATGAATTACCAGATTACTATAAGACCCAACTATTTCACTTATGTCCTTTATGGATGGAGATTCGCGATCTGGGCAGTTCATATCTCAGTAATGCTGGAGCCAATGACCTTTTGGAAAAGTTTGCTCATGGCATTGGAGAGGTCTTAAACCAGCCCAGCAATGGAATGGGAACTTCAGAGCATTTTCAAACAAGGGAGGTAAAATTGCATGCAGAATGTAGAGGTCTAGTGAATAAGTGTGGAAGACAGGGAGAAAAAAGACTGGATAAAGGGAAACAAAGAAGTTCAGCCCTGCTTAATTAAGTCTAATCTAAAGAAAGGAGTCTTTAAACTAAACAAATTGCACAGGTTGACATGTAAAAATATGATATTCAGGACAATACTGAAACATTTTAAAAAAAAGGACTGACAGCCCAATATTTCAAGATGAGGGTGTCTTTCATTGTAGGTTAAGAAAACAATTAGTTGTGGAGAGGGTTAAATTCTGGAAAGGTCAACAAATGAGGCGGTGTGGATTGAACTGAGGAACAGAAAATGGTTAATAACACTACTGGGAGCATCCACTCGGTCCCCAGTCAAAGAGATTTTTAGAAAAGCAAATGTGTAAGCAGGTTTCTGAGAAGTGCATTAATAAGAAGGCAAGAATAATAGCACTAAAGGCACAGAATTCTCTAAATGCATTCAAGAAAAACACTTATTTCATCAATACAAAGCAAGTCTGACAAGAGAGGGGGCAGCATAGACAAATAGCAGAAGAGAGCTATCAACAGAACATCCTATGCTGAAGACAGAAAACTCTCAACGGAACAAAACAGTGTCACGGTGCAATTAGGCATAAGAGTTAAACTGTGTGATACAACCAGTTCTTAAAGGTATAGCCTGTTGCATCTCCTTTAAAAGGGGAAATAAATTCATACAATTAAATAAATTATTTACTCAAATAAAATGATACAGTTAGTTAGCTATTCACATTTGACTATTTATAATTACAAATTCATTCATTTATGAATTCACTCAGTCACTTGGTCTCCTTGTTCACGGAACTCTTCATTGTACTGACATCTCAAAAACATCCACTTTAGATTTCGTTGGTTCCTTTCTCTAATAATCCTCATACACACCTGGTCCCACATCTGTTCTGCAATTGTTGATTCAGCATAATTGTCTATTTAACTGTGAATGAACTATTTGCAATCTTGAGACATCTTCCTGGTATCACTAAACTACCCACATTAAACCACACAGAGGCTAATAACTCATTAATGATGATTGTAATTGCAAATATATGTGGTATTTGGTACAATAGTGGATACCTTGACCTCAGTCAAAACAATCTTTTTAAAGCTCTCTATCTTTGTTCGTCTTCTACACCATCTTGTATCCTGACACCCATGCTGCCACCCTATAGACAAGGGACCTTTCCTCTTTTATGGTCAACTCCTCTGACCTTACTTTTGAATCCTTTCGAGGCTTTCAACTGACAAAACTGTTCTCAGTCCATCCTGTCACATTCTCGTTATGTTGGGCTGACATTAGTAAGTCTCTGTCTACTGTGACATCCTACATAGGATCTTTAAAACGTGGGAACTGCTTCCACATTGCAATCAGTCCTCTCTTAAAGCACTCAAATAAATCTGCACTTGCTTAGCCCCTTCAGTAATTCAATTAATTACAAGAGTCTGAACGCTTCCCCAGAACTCAAGCATCTTCTCCATCTCAATTATCTGTGCCAGTCTTAATTGATATTATCTCACTACAATACCTCTTGCTGAGCTTTTGCTTCTCACCTGGTTCATGAATTCTTGAAATGTGCTGGCTGTTAGTCCTGAACCTCCTCTATTTGTTTGCCATCAAAATTTGTTAGTAGTCCTACTGGCCAAGCCACCGCCTCAAAAATGTTCTCCCACCGATCGTCCTTCCACAAGGCCAATGTCATTTCCTAAAGCTAAATCCAGAATTACATCTCCCAGCAACACCTCCCCCTGCATCCCCCTTATTGTTCTTGCTTCATACAAACTGGCTAAAAAAGCACAAGTTGGGAATCCTGTGTTCCCTCTATCTTTTACATCCTGTTTCCCAGTTAATATTAGGGTAATTGAAATCCCCCATTAATACTTCCCTGGTGGCAGGCACGGTAGTGTAGCGGATACAGTAATGCTTTACAGTGCCAGTGACCTGGGTTCAATTCCGGCCGCTGTCTATAAGGAGTAACGGTTAGCGTAACACTATTACAGCACCAGCAACACGGGTTCAATTATGTGTGGAAGGAATTTGTACGTTCTCCCTGTGTCTTTTTGCGTAATGTTCTGGGGGCAGCCCGTAAGTGTTGCCACACTTCTGGCGCCAACGTAGCATGCCCACATCTTCCTAACCCATATGTCTTTGGAATGTGGGAGGAAACCGGAGCACCCGGAGGAAATCCACACAACATGGGGAGAATGTACATAGCTTCAGTATCAGTACATTTACTCCAAATGCAGGGTCTTGATCCGAAATGTCGACTATCCCTTTGCCTCCACAGATGCTGCTTGACCTGCCTTGCTCTCCCAGCAATTTGTTTTGTGCTCCAGATTCCAGCATCTCAGTATCTCTTGTGTCTCCATTTACTGATCCATTTTCTTTTGCAAAAGTGCTAATTAAGAAGCAATTATGAATGTTTAGATATTTTCCAGTGAAATTTTAGACATTTGCTTAAGCTATCATTTGTACTTTTATTTTTTTAAATGTATTTGTCATTCCCTTTATTGTGACCAATGTCAAACATTCTTTATGATCTTTGTATTCTTACTGCACATTAGTTTAATCCTTTCCTTTATGTAGTTTGCTTAATTTGATTCAGGGAGAAGTTAAAATTTTGGATTGGAGATTTCATCATTTACACTGCTTAGGCAGAGGTAAAGTTCATGAATTATAGGAATGGAATGGTGAATTGTTTCCTTTGTGGCTTTGTTCAATGAATTGTAGAAAAACCATCACTTCCAAGCTGATTATTATGCAGGCCTCAAAATTATAAATTTCCTGGGAAATTCAAAATAACATGGACTAACATTCTGAAACAAATGTTTCCAAGAGTTGAAAAGATACTTGGTCTTATTCAAAAAACTAAATCCAGCTTCATTCCTGAAATATTAGTTTGCAATTTAAGAAATAACTTCCACACATAGTGATGAATGAGGCTGCACATGGACAGGCAAAGGAGCTCACAACAGCTTGGAGCAAGAATGGAGCAAAGCTTCCCAAAATGTTTTGCACAAAACAATGGGCTTTCCCTGCAAAATTGCACCCTTCTTCCCAATATCCCACCACTGGGGAAAGTGGAGACAGTGGAATGAATACAAGATAGCAGAGCAGTAAACTGAGGGGGAGGCAGAGAAGAAGATTGAATTTGTCGCTGGGGTTCCAGGGATGAGGTCCAAAGGGCTGTGAAGACATTGGCAGGGTGTGGCATCTGAACATGAGGCTGTGAGTGGGATTGGCAGGGGCAGTGGCGGTGATCATAATAGACGAGCAGATCAATAAACAAAGCTATCTTCATAAAGATCGACACCTTGGTGACCCCAGCAGTGATCTCAACCCTTCATTAAGATATTCACCACTGTCTGTGGCTTCCATCAATAATGCACTCTGTATGCACAGTAGAATTTCATGTTTTATGCCAATTATTAAGATTGGCAAGTCCAGCAGCCACCGTGCATATACATGGCATACAGATGGAAAATCCAACCTGAATTTCCAGTGGTGTTCCACATCCACACAAAGAACAAGTTTTAGGTTAAATTCTCTCACATAATGCCTAAAAATGTTGCACTAACAAGATAATTTCTAGCCCATCTGTTTTTAATATGGTACATTGTAGTAGCATTACAAACTCCATTGTTGTGGGGACTGCTGTTCAATCACACTCTTATAATGCAGGTTATTCATGGACTGCACACCATTTCAGGCTATAATTTACAAATGGCAGTGTTTTGCCTGGTCACCTCCAGCCTTTTTCATCACTATGTTTGGATAATGTTTCTGTAACTGGAGTTTAAGCTGAAGTGCTTGCAAGTGGCTCATCCAATAGTATCATCAGCAATGTTGAAGAACTATTCAAATTACAAACAAATGCTATTTCCAATTACAGTCATGTTGGAAATTTTATCATCTTATCTTGAGAAAACAATAAAAAATATAATTAAAGTGACATCTTTAAAGCTGATTTCCCATCCAGACCATGTTGGCTGCAATTTTAAATTGCAGAGACTGAGTATATGCACCCAAAACTGAGGGCGTTCTTTATAATTTGGGTGGTAATCGAGTGATAATCTGACTGCTGTTTTAAGGTGGGGTCATGTAGGATCAGGAGGGGATGGAACCTGGAAAGGTATTTGGCCAGCAGCATGTCAAAGAGGATCAATTACCCCTGCTATTCACAAATGGGCTTGCCCCTCTCTGGGCCCCTTCCTAATCCAAGAGTAAAAATTTACCCCATGACTGGATGTCTGGTTGTGTGTGACATAAATTAAATTCATCATTTAAGTTGAGATGTTGCACTAAACTTTTGAAGTAAACTGTTTCTATAATGTAAGCTAATAAAACCTTAAAGTATAAGTACAGAATGAAAACTAAATATTCACCCAAAAATATTCCATGGCACTACTGCCATTATTAAAGGTTATATAAATCTAAAACAATTCCTTTATTTTTGCTTGTACTTTATTTCAGAGATCTGAAACTATTTGATGTAAATTATCTAAAAATTGAAATCCGTTGCAATAAATGACTGTATCCTGAGGTCATGACATTCTATGATTTGGGCTAAATTTCTGCTTCCATTGTTTATAAGCTGAAAAATATATTTGCATTTGAAATATTGAATTATTATTGTTGCTAAGAGTGCAATGTGCTTGTTGCAAAGGTTCCAAAAAGGAAAAAAATATTATTAAAACTGTTAATAGTTCAGTAATGTAGTCAGCAGCATTTTTAGTTGTGCGTCAATGAGACAATTTATTGTTCATCTCACAGCAGGGGCATAATGCTATCCATTAAGTTAAAAAAACTGCATAATTTAATGAAGTGATACACATATTATAATTTGAGTCTTAAAATGAATGAAATATTTTGCCTCATTTTTAAAACTGATAAATATTTTGAAATAGTCATGCAAAATATTTGTAGAAGATAAACCCTTTTCTTTCACCACAATCCCCGGAAAGTTTCAGCATGGTCTTTTGCTGATAGTCCAGCTGTACAGATCAAGAGATATGTCCATCTTTTCTGTTATATGTGTCAAATATGGGTGGATGAAATGTCTCTCAGGTGACCTGCTGAGAGGAAGGGGTGTAGTATTTGTCAGGCAAATATGTCCTGCGATTTATATCTGTGAGCAATCCTCATCATTTCCCTGACATGACAACCTTTGTGTATTCAGCAAGGGGCAATGCTTGAAGCATAGGGACAAGGTGTGGCTGATGTGGCCCAGATAAATATACAAAAAGATCAGTGTGTTGCTGAGTGGGTTCTCAGTGTCCTTTTTTAATTTCACTTGGAGAAAGTGTTTCGCCCCTTTTCATCCTGCTGCTTTATCTCAACTTCTGATCTAAGTGAAGCAGCAGCCTTTCAAATTGAACAAACCTTGTTTCAAAAAGCTCTTCAGCTTCTGACAAGATGTACCTCATTTTCACTCGAAGCCTTCAGCAAGGTCACACCTTTTTAATTTATTTTCTGTAAGGAAATCTACCAGGTTGATAGAACAACTGCCAAAGCTCGCTGGAGGTCAGTCCTGTGGCTACTCATACATTGAAAGGATAAAAAGCAGTTAACTACAATGGATCACAAAATGGAATGTTTCTAACCATAGCCACTTCCATTTATTAAAGACATTGTTTATTGTTGCTGTTTTTAGAATTGATGCATTAAAATGTTTCAGCAAGATTATTTTGGTTAGTTCTATTTTGTAGGTAAACTTGTGAGATTGGATTCAAATTTGTATCCAAGGCAGATAAAAAAATCATGATTAAATTATTGCAACTATTTCTTCAGATGAACTTGTCTGCCAACTATTAAATAATTGTTTAACTTTTCCATAGGAAAAAGGCAGCTAATGAGGTTCAGACAGCTCTCTCTTATTTTTTATAGGTTTGTGACTCAATAAGCAGACAAACGGATGATAAAGTTTCAAAAAACAGACCATTTTTACAAGACATGTTTGTCTGCTGTTTCATTATAATGTAGCAAACAATATAACAGTGTCACTTTGGCAAGGCTAACAACACACTTCTCTGTGTGGGCATTTTCGTGATAATGCAAATAACTTTCCATCATATGCATAAAACTAAAAATGGGCTGAGCAAGCAATTTGCATTAACCAATCAACCAAAAAACTGAATATGAAAAGGCCCTTTTTTAGCTCCTTGTGAGCATGATTGGATGTAAAGGATTCCATTGCACTCTTTAGAAGAAGAGGGAGTTTCTTTCCATGTATGGCCAATTTTTTTCCTCAATTAACATCATTAAAATAAAATTATCTTTTAAATTTCATTTTGCTCTTTGTGGGAACTTGGCGTGTGCACATTTAGGGCTCTGTTTGGTATATTACAATGGCGAATGCACTTCAAAGATAGTTTATTAGCTCTGGATCACTTTGGGTTGTCCTGAGGATGAAGAAGGCACTACAGAAATGGAGACTTCTTCACTTTCATTCATAGTCCTGAAGTGCTGGAATTATTGGTTCTGAGATTTAAAAAAAGTAGATCAGACCCTTCATTCACTAACTGCTTTTTCCTCCACAGAGTTTACAAGAGTGCCTGAGTGAATCCAACATTTTTCTGTATGTTGTTTATTTTGATCTGGACTTATTTCCATTTGATGAAACATAAAATTCAAGGTAGGTTTGAATTTACTTTTGACTTTTACAGTAAGGAAAATTAGGAGGGGCACTGATTTGTTATCACAGAGTGGGTGAGATGAAATCGTTGTGAATATCCCCTATGACCAGATCACTTTGTTTGGTTCTGCATGGAGAATTGACTCATTAGCACAGTAGTGGGAGGGATTGGTTCACCTTTTCATTTCTTCAAGCCTTTCCAGTGGTGAGAAAGCAAAAGTTGCACAACTCTCCTCACGCTCAGATGAATGCAACTCCAACAACTGTCAATAAAGCTCAGCACCCAAATATTTTCAGCTACTTTATTCATGACCTTCACAGAGTCATAGAGTCATGCAGCACAAAAATAGGCCCTTTGGCCCACCACATCTGGGCTGACGTCTTACCCATCTATACTAATCCCATTTGTCTGCATTAGGACCTTATCCTTCTGGGCCTTGCCTATTTAAGTGCTTCTCTAAATGTCTCTTTCACATGATAATTATGCCTGTTCCACCACTTCCTTTGCCAGTGAGTTCCAGATATCAACCATTCTGTGTTTAAAAAAAACTAACCCCTCAGGTCTCTTTCAAAGCTCCTTCCTCTCACCTTAAGCCTGTGCCACCTTGTCTTAGATACCCTATCAAGGAAAAAAGAAACTGACTATCTACTATATGTATGCCTTGCATAATCTTATATACGTCAATCAGGTCATCCCTCAGTTTTCTTTGGTTCAGGGAAAACAAGCACGACCTATCCAATCTCTCCCTATAACTAAAGTCCTCCAGACCAGACAACATCCTGGTGAATTGCTTCTGCATCTACTGCAGTGCAATCACATCCTTCCTGTAGTGTGGCGACCAGAATTGCACACTTCTATTGTACGATCGGAGGTACACCGATGATTAGAGGATGTTCAATTCCATTTGCAGCTCCTTGGCAAATGAAGCAGTCCATGCCTGCATGCCACAAGATCTATGCTGCATTCATGCATGGGCTTACAAATGGCAGATTACATTGGTGCCACTAAAGTATTAAATAATGACCATCTCCAACAAGAGTGGGTCTAACCACCTACCCTCGACTTACAATGATATCGCCGTTGATGAATTCTTCACCATCAACATCCTTAGGGTTACCATTAACCAGAAATTTGAATGTTATATAAGTACTATGACTACGAGAGTAGGTTAGAGACTGTATCCTGTGGTGAGTGACTCAACCCAAAGCTTTTCTGCCATCCATAAAACACAAGTCAGGAGTGCAATGAAGTGTATTCCACTGTATAGGATGAGTGCACCTCCAACAACATAAAAAGCTCAATGCCATCTGGACAAAGCACAAAGACAAATCCCTTCATTGGAACCCTGATCCAATCACCTTAAACATTCCTTCCTTCTACCACCATCGCATAGTTATAGCAGTGTGTATTTTCTGTAAAGTGCCCTGCAGTTTCTCACCCAGGCTACTTTGACAGCACTTCCCAAATCCACCAAAAAGAACAAGGGCAGCGGCCTCATAGGGACACCACTGTCTGCAGGTTCCCCTCCAAATCACACATCTTTCTGCCCTGGAAATATATTGAAGTTCCTTCATCATCAGTGGGTCTAAATCCTGGAACTCCCACTCCAACAGCACTGTGGGAGTACCTTCACCAGGAGGATAACAGCAGCGAAAGGAGTCGCCTCACCACCATCTTCTCAAGGGGAACCAGGGATGGGAAGTAAATGCTGACCTTGACTGTGAGACTTATGTTATAAATGAACAAGCAAAAGATAACTTAGCAACCAGGCTTGTTGTTTTCAAGAAGGGAGTGAGATAAAGTTCCACTCCCTTCTTACTTATGTCTTGTTTTGCAGTCTTTTTCTTCACTGTCTTGTACAATTTATGTATAATCTATGTTCTGTGTGTTGTCTGAATCTCCGTGCTTGTGATGTTGCTGTAAACAGGTTTTTCATTTTACCTGTACCTCACTGCACTTGTGCATCTGGCAATAAACATCTTGATTTTACTTGACTTGAAAGTTGGGGACAGCAAGGGTTGCATGTAGAGAACAGTGTGGCACTCATAGGGTTAAATGTCTTGCCAATCGATAACATTTTTACGCTTTTAATTAGTACTTTATCATGCCATATGAATAACCATGATCATTTTGCACAGTGATTTCTTGCTGTTGGAGACCTAATCCATTACCTGCTTCAATGAACCGTCCTGTAGCTTATGTGCAATTCTTTCAGCCTAAGGTGATGGAAATACCTATGGTCCTTCAAGCCCCCATTAATTATGGTTATCATTAATATGCATAATTCATGAGAAAATTTGTTTGTCAAGCATTCCATTCAGGTCAGTTAATTCCTAGATCAATTTTGATAACATTCACACCAGCTTGAATTGAGATACTTCAACTTGAAGCTTTTTATTCTAAGTCAAGTTTTTCACATCCTTGCTGAACAAACCAACCCCTGAACTCTGCAGAAAAATAACTCAAAGTGACATGATATATTACTGTATTCTGGGACTTTTTGTAACAGATTTTCCTGGAAATGATTACTGTGTGACTGGTGATTAAAATTTCTAGCTGGAACTTCTACAGCCCACACTAACCATGGATAAGAGATGTTTGAATTTAGTTAAGTGCTGTAGTGGTGTGGTGGTCAAGTTACTGAAACTTTAGTCTCTCAAGTTAGTGGCCAAAGTTCTGGACCAATGATCCAGTGATGTCTGTTTGAATCTCACCATGGCAGCTGGGGAATTTAAATTCAAGTAATTAAATAAAACCTGGAATTAAAACAAAGTAGTAATGGTAACCATGAAGCCAATGGATTGCAGTAAAAATCCATCTGGTTCACTTGTGTCCTTCAGAGGAGATCTGTTGTCCTTATCCAGTGTAGCCTGTATGTGACTTCAGACCAACTTGTGTGGACGACCTTTGACTGCATTCTCAACTCGGGGACAATCAGGGCTATGCAAAAAATTCCAGCATTTCCAAAGATGTCTATATCCCATTGACGAATAAAAAAAGGAGCCTTGTTATCATTCTTTCTTCCCCTTCTAATAAGAACTTAAGAAACTAAGAGTAGGAGTCATAGATCTAGGGTAAGGAGGAAGAGATTTTGAAGGGATATGAGGGGAACCTTCTTCACTCAGAGTG
>JARFYF010000017.1:34521509-34532571 GCA_030265395.1 Rhina ancylostomus | reverse complement strand
TCTTAATAATTATGCAAAATATTTTAAGAAAATGCTATCGATGCATATTCAGTGTTTAGGGTGTATTTTGTAACATCCTATTATACTACAAAAAGACAAGCAAGCAGTCCAATCACGTTCAAAAGTAGGTTCCTAAAGCTAATTAACAAATGTTCAGTAAATTATACCAGCAGATAACAAATTATAGAATATTAAGCCTTAAGGTAGTCTGAACAAGGAGGAAATGAGCTAGAAAGTAATTGAGACATGATGCATATTGAAATGGAATGTATAGAAGTTACAATAAGGAAACATGATATTTGACCCAACCAGACTATGTTAAAGAGCACGTAGTTATAATCGCATTCTGGAGGGTGACTTGTAGTAATCAGATGGTTGGAAACTTGCTACGGGGAAGGAGGAATCTGGAAGAGGAGGTCAGGAGGGAAACATGGTGAAATGCATAGCATAGTTAAGAAAGAACAAATAGAATGACTGAAGAGAAGCAACATTAGAATGAATGAAAGGCCAGAGACAGGCATTCATCTGTTTACCTAATGGAAGCTGTGAATATAAAGGGAGCTCAGTCGTGGCCAGAAGTACTTCAGAGCTTCCACAAGGTATGCCAGAAAGTCTGCAGGTATACCATTTTGATATCCGTGCAGCCAAGTAAGATGGACCGTGAAATTTGCAATCTGCCATGAAAAGAGTGGCAATTCCCCAGGCATGTGCAGGGGATCCCCAAAAGATAGTGGACCAAAATCAAGCACTGCTTCTCCAGTGAATGCTCTTTCTCCATCACTGACACTATGGATTCTAAATTGGACAAAGCCCTCTACTTTGTCTTGAAGAGCTTATGGGTAGAGATTGAGAAAAGAAATTAATGGCTAAATCCCACTCCAGAAGTGTTTGCCTGCAGTTTATTCTCACACAGATCTCCAGCCATCCTCAATAGTTGCATTGCTGCCATAATATTTCCAGAAGCAAGCATAGGCAAGATATGTATCCCAGGATAATCTCATTTCCACTGTACACAGTCAACTGATCTCGAAGGATTTAAGAATTAATGGAATAATATATGGGATGAGCCAGTCAGTGCAGGTACCAATGCCAGGGGTATTTGTAGGTTTGTTTTATATTTGGTAGAATGAGGTAAAGACTTAACAGCACTCACTTTAACAGTAATTTGCGAGGGATGAGGAGAACCAACATTGCAGCATATGTGGTTTTTATTCATTTATGCGTTGTGGCTGTTGCTGGCAAGCCCTGTGTTTATTACTATGTCACTTACTATGCTTGAGAAGAGGTGCTAATGGGCTGCTTGAACCACTGTGGTTGACAGTACTACTCGATAGGGAGTTCAGGGACTTAGACCCATTGATGATGAAGGATCATTGATATATTTCCAAGTCAGGGTGTGCCCATGGTGGAGGGAATGAATATTTAGGATAGTCTGTAGGTTGATGATGGGGTCTTGATGGTGGAATAGAGCAAAGGTAGTCCCAGTGCAGTTGCATAACAGTGGAGAGATACTGTATGGTGACAGCATGAGTGAATATTATTAAAGGTGGCAAAGTGGTGAGTAGAATGAGAATTAATGCAGAACTTTGCAACAAAATTATGAAATGGAAGAGGTATAAACTAAATATTAGTGATTCAACCAGGGAGCTGGAAGACAAAGGAACAAAGATCTGGGAGATGACCACTCATCTTAGAGAGAATGGAAACAAGACAATAGTTTGAAAGAACAGTCTGGTCAAGGATAAGTTTATTTTGTGGATGGGGTACGACTGAAAGAGAGTGATGGTGAGAGTGCTTTTGAAATTAAGAGCAAGAATGTCTGAGCAGAAGGAAATAAATATAATGGCAATGAACAAGGGAACCAGAAAATGGGAAATGCAGTAGGATTTAACAGAGTTCAGTGTGACCTAAATCAAAAAGAGCCTCTTGACTGTGAATACGGTATTAACTTAGTCCTTGACTAAGCTCAAAGCTATTTCAGGGAGATGAATTCTTTAGCAGAAGTATTTAGCATTATAAAAATCTCCTGTTTAAGAAAGCAAATTTGTATGAGGTGAATATTACTGGCTGGAGATGGCGGTACAGCCTTGGAAACTTCTTCCTCTCGGACTTTTGCATACGTGTGGTTGAACGTGGACCTCTGTGGCTTGTTGACTAATAGATGGCAATGCATCTGTCACTACACTCCACTGGAGCCTAATGGCGAACCCCAGACTTTCGGGACTCCCCAGTATTACACCGAGGAATTGCCACTCAGAAATTGGCACAGAATGTAAGACCCTATTGATTTCAATGATGATACTTTGCTTGTGGGTTAGGAGACAGAAGGTAAGTTTTTTTTAATTTTACTTTATGTTAGTGGTTTAATTATTTCTAAGTTATTTATGTGTTTTAAACTTTTACAATTCTAAACACATTTAATAATTTTACTTCAAGTTTATACCCTTTAAGGATATTTGCATATGAGAAACCTTAAACTTGTTAAAATCTATGACAGCTTTGGCAGCGTGAGTTTCATCCCTGTGGGGGTTCCAGACAATGCCACCTGAGGTCTTGTTATCGTCCGGAACCCAAAGCCCAAATCCAAGGTGTGGAAAGCCAGTGAGATTGAGCCTCGATAACCTGCCCAGGTCAGCTTGGGCATGTGGAGATTGCAGGTAGTGCTCCCACTCCTACATAATCCAGCAGTGTGATTAAACTGTTATGAGAGGCTGGATGTTAGTGTTGTGCTTTATTTAAATGGAACATTGAGCTTAACAACATGAATAGGCCAGATGTAATTCAAAGACAAGTTAAACTGATGTGCATAATCTTTTTACCCACACATCAAATTCCCAAAAAGTTTCCCATCAAGTTTCATGATGATATGCCAGTGGGAAAGATCAGTTCCATTTTATCAATAAAATAGGAATAGCAAGCCCTTGTACAAAGGATTAGATAACAGGGTATGTTGTATCAATCGGTGCCAGGAATAAAGATGCCGGAGAAATGCATGAATTGTGGTACACATGGCACCATAATAGTGTGGCACAGATTGTATAATCCAGTAGATCTTTTCCTCTCCTTTTTTTTTGGATTTTCTTGTGTTAGAGTAATTTTGTAAATGCAGGTTGTTGTTATAATTCTTTGCTGTTATATAGTCCAGCATTAAAACCTTTGCCCTGGGTCCAATTCAACATCCAGAGTTTTGAGAATGTTACAAGCACAACTGTCTTCAAGATTACTGAAGATTGGCATTGTGGATGTGGACCATAAAAAAAAGTTTGTCCACGGGGCTTGCCACTAGGAATTTCAGTGGAGTATGGGGCCGCTAATTCAGCTCAACGTGAGGCAAAATGTTCCCTTCACCCACGATTGTGAATGGAAGAGAAATCAGATAAGGCAAAGACAAGAGGAAGGAGATCTTCACTTTTGCTAAAAGATTCATGTGTAGATTGAGGATCTGGGTTCAGTTTCAAGTGTCATCCTGGTACCTGCACTTGCTGGTTTCTTTAAAAATCATGGAGAAGCATGATTCTGTGAAAACCTGCTGCATCAGAATCCCAGAAGTGGCATCTAGGCAAGCACTGCATATGATTGGATGCCAGTGTGCATGGTGAGGGCCTCATTGCCCAGAATAAAAATACAGTATTTGTGACGAGTCTCCACTTTCCAATTACATCTCATTTTTTAATGGAAATCCAATTGTCTAGTTTGTAAAATTCTGCACCATACAGTTTCTAGACATAGGTTTTAAGTCATGAACAAATTTGATTTGATGAATGCCTTGTAGTGTAGATTTTGAATATTCCACCTGTTTCCCCACCCCCATCCCCATCAACACAAATCCTCAGACAAACTAAGATAGAGATCTGTCGGAAATGGATTGAAAGTAAGGTGGTTCCAAGATGACAAGTAATCAGCTCTGCTAATTTACTGCTCTTGCAGCAAGGTTGAAAGTTTAATGTGCAGAATGAAATATGGATGAAGTATCAAATATTTTTGATGTATATAACTATTAAAATAATGGTGATAAAAATGTTAGGAAATGTTATAGTCAGCATTTGAGCCTATTTATAGTATATTCTGGATATTTTCGGTTAGCTGACTAACCACTAATTATTTTTATGCAGTTGTCTACTGGAATATGTGAACATCTCATAAATGGTTACAAGACATTTAAAAAAAACATTTGAAAAGAAAATACTGAAAAGTACAAGCAAAGGGTGGAGATGCAAGATCAGAGAAAACAGCCCTAACATGGAGCTAGAACTAGTGAAGGTACAATATGCCAAATAGCCTTGTGAACTATAAAATTAGAGGTGTATTCTGATTTCCAAAACTGCATAATGGTTATTTGCATCAATAAATTTGAGTGCAAAAATCTTCATTCTGTTCCTTTGACTTACAATTCTGAGAAGAAATACTAATATTCAACCTACAAATCAGACTTTTGTTTGAGAATGAAGATGCTTACCATATATCATTGTTTATCAAGATTCAGAACTGGAACTTCAAATGGAGATCAAGCTATGAAAAAACCATTGTATAATTGCATCCCTATGATGCAGTTTGTATTTTGTTTTTTGCTTTCCAAGCAAACTACAAGTGGATTATGGATAGTAATAAAGTGGACATCCCTTCACTGTGTTGCTGAAGCTGTGTGTGCAAACCAGTATTGTGAATGGCAACCTGATTATTGGTCAGAATAGAATAAGGAAAATCCATGTGGATTGCTGGTCCCATACTGTGTAACCAGAATCTTGTTATCCTGTTTCAAAAATGCATAGTACTGTTGAGGCCATCCATTAAAGATTGTAATACCATATCAAAATATCACAATGAGGTGGTTGGGGAGGGCATAGTGGGTGGTGTCTCCAGACAGTATTGGGGTCACAGTGGGACATGAAAGGTTGAACCTCCAAAGGATGAGGATGCATTTGTGGATAGGTAGGAAATGGAGAAATAATCAGCCAGGGGAAAGGTAATTAGGTGGGAACATTAGAAGTAAGCAACTATAAAAGAAATTTTGTGAAGGAACTATCTGACAGATGATCAATGCATTAGACTCAATGACCAAGTACGAGGTAAGATTAGTCCCCCTGAATTAATACAGAATCTGGTTTCATTTATTTTGTTAAGGCCAGCTTTTGTGTGAGTAGCCATTCACAGACCATTGATAGACAAATTAGTTTTGTGCAAATTACTTCAAAATATGCTTGCTGTTTGACATCACTATGCATATCTTGTGGTCTTTTGTGAATTGTACACAAGGAGAACCTGGAGCAAATCTACCAAGCTGCACTCGTTGGACAAAGGAGTCAATTATATTTAGTGATTAGGTTTAGATTAAATTCAATGACATGATGCACTTCACAGGATTTTCTTAAAAGTCTTTCATAGTATATCAAATAAAAATATTGTTGGTTTCAGTGCAATAAGAAAAATTAGGATCTCCATTTTACTGAAATTTGGAGCAGCCATGAATGTATTCTAAATACTTATAATAGGCATTCAAATTACCAATTGTGACATTTATTATGCTGCACTGAGCAAATTATTTTATTATTTTGGAAAATATACTTCTTCCAGCATCCCACCAGACTTCTCAAACACAGTCACTGACATAAGTCACATGTATGTTGGGACAAAATGCATTGTGTAATATTTTTACTTGCTCTCATGTTTGTAGTTGACGACCCTGCTGCTCCGCATTTACCTGTGCTTCTCACTGTTATACTCCTGGCCAGGAAATTCCACTCTTTAATCTTCAAGCATTGCCATGCCTGTTTGCTTATTAGATTCAAAATATGACATTGCTCAAACAAAAGATATTGTGACTACTATCCAGGAAGCAAGCACTCACCTTCATGATCCTGTACAGTTAGTCACAAATTAACTACACATTGATGGACTTCAGAATTATGCAATTATTGTGTGAGGGACCACATTTAGATTGCAATACTCAGGGCATCTAGGAATTTTGCAAATTGTGGCATTTTCTTCCTGTTGCTGCTTCTCTGTGAGAATATTGATGAATTTGCTTACCAGTTTAACACTGATTAGTTACCTTCTGATATCCTCATGCTCTGGGAACTGACTGATTTTCCCAAAGTCTTTTTAGGCAGTCTAGAATGAATCAAAACCATAGAGGTTGGGGCTGGAATGACCTTGACAGTCACTAACATGGCCGTGCGCAGTCTAGAGAATTTCAGTCGTTTAGCTTGCAGCATGTGAAATTTTGCAGAACTACACCTCTGATAAACCTTTACTCACAGATACTATTAGACAAGCTCAAGTCACTTCTCCTCCTTTGTTCAAATAATGCAAATTCTAAAGTAGAGAAATATCCATAAGGATATTTCCTTTGCAGTTACTATTCTCGGCCACTAAGTTGGCTGAATAAAAGTATTGAAATCTACTAAAGGAACATAAGAGTCACTCACTCACACCAAACACACATATGGAATTCCCAGTGTTTCTTTAAATAATTTCATACCTGAAGGCACAGCCCAGTAACCCTGAATGGACGTCCTTACACTAGCAGAATTATGAAGCCGTGTGCTTCTTATGTCAAGGTAGGAAAATGTCATCAATATGTAAATCACACTACATTGTAATGAAGCTCTCGCCTATTTCTGGTGAAAGATTCTGCTGTGCAGGAAGTGCACATGATACATATTATGCGTGAAGATTAAATGCAACTGATCTCCATCTATATTTATGTTCTGTTACGCACAATTGCACTCACTTATGGGGTGTAACAGAAACTAAACTGGGTTCATATACTCTTGTTATTAATACCTTTCTATTCTCAGTTTGCTCAGGTTGTAATTGAGATTGTTTGTGGCCCAGAGGTTGTTGCTGAGGACGCCAGGAAAGCAACCATTGGTCAAAATGATGGTAGTGACAGTAGAAGTATTTTTAATGAGAAAGATTATTTTAGATGATTACATTCAGCAATTGCAGACTCATGAACTGATTGTGGGAAACCTTCTTGCTTCTCTTTTGGGGACTGAAGAATCGTTATCTATAGTTAAGGTTGTTCGGATAACGATTTTCTCGCCCTCCATGCTATAGCCTACAAAACCAGACATAATATCACTGGCCTCTTGATTACATTAGTGAGGCATTACTACAGGTTCAAGTTGCACTTGAGGTTAACCTTCTGTGTTCTTAAGTCTCTTCCAGTTAGCGTAGAACAGTTTTGAAAAATTGTTCCTGTTAACCCCAGACAAAATAATTTTATTATAATGAGATAGTTTCAGTTAAGGTTGTGAATGATTTAGTATAATTACAAAATGATGTGCTTCACTGTAAAATTACCACATAATGTCTTCAATCTGGGCAGAAAACAGGATGGGGCTGACAGATGAAATACAAGACAAAAGCTTATTTTGTTCATGGTGAGCACTTAAAAGGTTAAATCAATAATCAGGTAATCTATGATTGTAGTACAAATGGAAGATTGGATTTGTCTACCTCTGATTTATTTTAAATTGTAGTAGATGAATATAAGTTACCTCCTCCTGTGGAAAGGCACTTTGTTCCTTGGTGGCCTAGGTCTTTTGTTTTCTGCCTTAGCTCATCCTGCTATGATACACAAGTCATTGTCCACTAAACCAAATCAATTACATCTTGTCCTTTCTCTTTTCTCTGTTTCCCTCCTTGCTGCCTCTCTCCACAATGGTGTTTGGGAAAACTACTAATCCCTTCACAATGTGCTCCGAGGACTCCAACTCTGTAAGTACCAGTGGGATAAAGCCTTGACTCAGTAAAACCTCCCTCTGAGACTAACTCAGCTAAGCTGATTGTTGCAGAAGGAAAGTCAAAATGCACATGGGTCTGATCATATTGCATTTACATTTTCTTAATTTTTACTCCATGTTAACAAGGACAATCATTGTAATATAATCCAACTTCATGGTTTAAACTGCCCCGTCTGGGAGAGGGGAATAGGAAAAGAAAATGCAGTGGCGGACAGGGTTCATGTTTATCCTTTAACAGGTAGCTCCCAACATTAGAAAGGAAGTCAGCGTCACACTTTCTTGCTACACGCGGAAGGTAGGACTAATGGAGAACAGGTGATGAAGGTGACGATATGAAGATGCATTGATTACAATCATGCAAAATGTTGTTTGTATTTTTGATTAGGGTACTTTATTGCCAGGATGGAAGCTAAACCAAAAGAAATTGTGGAGAGAATAACTAGAAATGGATTGGATAGGGAGCATGGATAGGTTGAACATAACCTCTTTGATAGAGGGGGTGATAGGTTTGTGCTGTTGGAAGTGTGACACCACAGTTTGAGAAGGGTATACTTAAAGTTCCTAACTAGTTTTATTTTGAGTTGAGGTTTTGCTACATCATTTTATCCTCCACAGCACATCAAACTGGAGTGTTTGTTCACTCTGTAGTTTGTCTTTGCAGAGCTCTAGGTTATTGTGTCAGAGCAATTTAGACAGTTATTCATTTCCTGTGGTGCAAGGGCTTGAGGCAAATAGATGGTTGAGCACATTCTGCACTGCTGCCTTCTTACAGTGTATACCCAAGGGAGATTTTAAAGGCCAATCTGCCAGCCTGGGCATCTCTCAATCGGATTCCAATTGGAATATGTAGAATAAAATGAAATTTAAACAACTCTTTTTTTTGTAGTACTAAATCGGCAAAAAAACAGTAATCTCAATGTAATGTCAAGTGATGACAGAAATCATGGGAGCAACATCTGAGTAGTCTAAATTTTAACTTCTTGCATCTCTCTAGTTTCCTTAATCCACCACTCCAGCCTGTAACTTCTTTCATAAATCTTTCCATATCAAGTTACTTGTTAAAATCTAGTTTTGACCAAGCTTTTGGTTATCTACCCTACACATTTGGCCACACACCTCACACGGTTGATGTAGTTCAGTACTGTACTTGCAAAATCTACCATTTTAACATGATCTTTGAAATATAAGAAGTGACATTTTACAATTGACTAGTTAAAAAAATCACATGCTTAAAATATATAATGTAGAAGTTGTTTCACTTGTACAAGGTTTTGAAAAGCAAATGTTATGAAAATAACTAGCAGCTATCACATTTGTAGTTTATATCTATTGAACAGCCAGAGTAACTACTGACAATGTTTTGTTACTGTCCTTTTGCCTTTTATAGGTGCAATATAGCAATGCTACCATACCACAACCAGAGGCAGGGAACTGAATCATGTCAGCTTGTTTCTTCACTGTTTTCTGCAATGGGAATGACAAATTAGCCAATTAATTTTCTAAAAATTATTTTGTCTGTTATTTGTGTTTTGCCCAGTGAACAAAACTCCAGGCAAGAGGGCAGGCACAGGTTTTTATTGATGCCACTCAGTGGGCAACCTCTAGGAAGTTTACAATAGCTACATGCTAACAGTAGAGTCTTAGAATAATACAGCACAGAAGTAGGCCCTTCAGCCCACCAGATCCATGCTGACCATCAAGCACCCATTCACACTAATCCCATTTTATTCTCCCCACATTCCCATCAACTCTACCACTCACCCACGCACTAGGGCCAATTAACCTCCCAACATTTAAATTTTGGGAATGTGGGAGGAAATGACAGCCCATGGAGGAGACCCATGAATTCACAGGGAGAACGTGCAAACTCCACTCAGACAGCATTGAAGGTCTGCTGCCTCAGAGGTGAGGTGCACTAGTTCCTCCAAATGCAATGTTGCTGAAACCAAGAAGAGAGAATGATGTTGGAACGTATCACCCTTTACTCCATGATGTTGAATTTTGGTGCACCTGATGAATGTCAAATCATCATTCTTTCCACCTGCCAGAGAGATTGTATATTAATTTTATTTTAATTTAAAGACATAGCTGGAAGATTGAAGTAGTTCTCAGTCATTTATTAAAGGGAATACTGGAAGTGAAATGTAAATTTGAGAGTTTTCATGATAGGAATGAGTGAATTTTCATCTGTGAAGCCACCATTATTCAGTTTTGAAAATGAAAATCCAATTAAGAATATAGAGTATTGGACATAGGAGGAGGAGCAGCTGTATGGCCCCTCAAACCTGCTCCGTCACTTGGTCAGACTGTGGCTGAGCAGATCTTGGCTTCAGCTCCACCTTCTTGCCTGATCTTCACAGCCCTCAAGTCCTCCACAGTCTAAAAATCCATCAGTCTCAACCTTAAATAAATTCAATAACTCCCATTACCACAGTTCTCAGGGGCAGAGAATCCCAGTGGTTCACAGCCCTAAGGCCAGGATGGAAGCCAAATGGAAAGAAATTCTAGAGAGAATAACTAGAGATGAGAGATTAAATGGGGCAGTCCCTTATTCTGGAATTATGTTCCCAAGTTCTAAATTTTCCCTTGACGGGAAACTTCCCTTTAACAACTACTCAGTCAGGTCTTCTCAGTTATCTGTTAATAAGATTGCCTCTCATTCTTCCAAATTTCAGTGAGTTTATATCCAACCTACTCCATGATATCATGTAAAACAACTCCTTCATAAGACTGCCTCCAATGCACATATATCCTTCCCTGAATGAGACTTAAATTGTACGCAGTACTCCAGATGTGTTCTCACCAAAGCAGTTGCAGTAAGTCGCAACCACTTTTGTACACCATCCTTTTTACCGTAAGATTATTTCTAAAATATTGCAGTAGCATTAATAACTTAATTGTAAATGCCTTTGTGGAAGAATATAATAAAGCCAGTATCAGGTAACCAAGCCAAAGAAAAAAACAAGAGGCAGGTTTTGAGGTAGAAGAGAAAGATGTGGAGAAGCCCAGAGGTTTGGGGATGGAATTCCATAGCTCTTGGGCCGTAATAGATCCTTGAAGCCTGAAATATGCTTTTTTTCTATATCAAGTATTCCTAATTTTTCTGCAAAGATGCTGTGTGTAATCACAATGAAATCATTGGTTGCAAGATTATGAGCAGTGTGTCCATGATTTTTTGGAATGCTGTGGCCTCAGGCAAGAATGAGCACTGTTGTTAGGTCCATGTACCTAGAGTATTTTTCCAACAACTAGATTTGATAAACTTCTAAAATAGTAACAGTTCATAGAATCTTAGAATTGTTAATGCACAGAAT
>JARFYF010000017.1:34455745-34472333 GCA_030265395.1 Rhina ancylostomus | reverse complement strand
CGAAGGATCAACAGTACCACTCCTAATTTTTTCCAAGTTTAAACATGACATAGTTTGAGAAAACCATTGAAAGGTAGCAGATCTTTCATTCTTGTTGGAATTGGGATTTTTTTTTGCACCCTAGAGTCAGCCCCATGATAAGTTAAATGTTAACTTGCTTGCAAACTGGATGTCATTTTTCAAAGCTTTATTTGAAAAGAGTGATTGGGTGAGGTCTGAGCTCAATCTTCCTTGATGGTCAAGACTTATTCCTCATCAGCGTTGTCAAAAGTTCTAGTTTTAGCTTTCATTTGCTGGTGATCATCTTAGCATCCTTTTGATCGTAATTGAAGACAACAGATCAGTGCTAACTACCCTAGTGCATGTCTTCTACCTGCCTGCTCCCATACTGTCCTTTCAAGAAGCTGTGGCCCAGCTGATAATTGACTGATCCTCGGCAGTGGAGGAGGCTGCAGTTTGTTGTGAAGGGCCAACTTCAAGTTTCATTGCTTGACAACTGCATGGGTGAGCCAGTCTGCAGGCAACAGCAAGGGTTCAAGCAGAGTGGCAGTGCTGAGATCACAGATATTGTTATTTGTGCTCCACTGAGCCGCCGTGACCCACCTGGTGGTGTTTCAGCAATTCTTCTAACTTGTTGGAGGACTGATTTCTGGACCACTGTGAGACTCTCAAAGCTCTTACTGAGAGAGCCGGGAGAGCCATGGCCTGAGCTTGCATGGCGGACATTTAGGCCTCTGCTCCAACATTGAGAAATTGAGTGGCTTCTGCCCGTGCTGTAATGGAAGCTGAGATCTCAGTCATCATACACTACACGATGGTTGTGCCCACAGGTCCTGAAGGGTAACAGGCTCCCTTTCTGTGTTGGAAAGGATTGGCTTCAGGCTCCGCGCAAACTTGGAAGGATCTGGATTCACCCGGGGTCCTTGACCTTTTTCTACAGGCTGCCACACATTCATTGTACGTCCCCATCAGTGTTATCTGCAGGCTGCCCATCAAACTTCTCACCAGAGTCCCCAGGAGCAAAACTCATTCACTGCAGAGCTAGCACTTTAGCCATCCTTGCCTCCAACTTCACTCTAGGCTGTGTGTGCTTGGTGATTCATCACGTGCCATTCCCACCAGTTAGATTGACAGATTGGAGCTCAGTAGTCAACCCATGTCTTTGGCTATCTGAAAGAAGAAAGTCATGAAAGTTGAATGATTGTAGGGGAGGGAAAAGCCAAGTGATGCTTCTACCACCTGCATCATCTGCATCAGATGAGATCATGGGATGGTGGGATGTTGGAGTAAAACAGATTAAAAGTAAACCATCATCAGTGATGACCTTGGGACCACCACTGACCATTATTCTTTTGCAATCACTGACATTATAGTCAGCCCTCTCTCCTTTTGGCCATTGAGCTGATGGACATGGTATTGCCTATCACCAGTTCTAGTGTAGTCGGTGGCAATTATGTCCTATTATATCCTGTAACGGAGAGGAATGTGTGTCCGTGAGTGTGTTGTGATGAGTTTGGTGACATGCCTGGCATGGTTAAACAGCTGGAAGTACGTGTCATCCATGAGAAGGAGATGTAAGTATTGGTGTGATGGTGACTGTGTGAGGGTGTAAAAGAACCTATGAATGCTGGTTCATAGAGACTGATATCAGTTGAATGATCTTTCTATAAGACATGAAGCAGCACACGAGGTTTCTTGGACAGTGGTTATTCATTAATCCTTTTATTCATTAGTATTCATTAATCCTTGCTGTATATTGAGGTCATTGAACTTCTTGGGCATTGTGTTCATATGCTTGCAACTTTACTCCTCATGTTAACTCTTAGCCTTCTCCTGTCACTGGCATTTCATGATGGACCTGGTTGGCTTTCTGGATTCCTGAACATTGGAGACCTCTCTCGTCCTTAACCACCTCATTGAGTAAAGCACCCAGAGCCAAGTCAGAGAATCAGAGTAGGTCTGCTCTCTACCCTGATCCAATGTGGCTGGCATCAACCTTCCCAAAGCTTTTAAATTACTTCTAGTGAAGGTGGGAGGTGATGAGTAGTTCCACTTCAAGATGTGCCAGTTAGCCCCAGTTAGCTTTGCAGCATATGCATAAGTGCTAATGAAATAAACAGCATGGTTGGCACTGGCTTGGAGCTCCAGTCATGATAATGATGAAGGAGCATGAATTTTAGGTGTGACCTCCACAGGTCAAACTGATGTGGGCTACTCACGCATTGTGATTCCAGCACATGTCTTTCAGCATGATCCAATTTCTCCCCCAGAGTATTTCATTTACCTGAGGTTAAACTAATGTCATTGAGTTTTTGTTGTCCTGTAACAACCACAGACAAGTGTTCCAGAATTTCCAGGCAATTGACCCTGTCGTGCTCCACAGAAGCCCTGAAACATTTTTGCTTATGAAAACAATGAGAAGAACAAATACCAAAGACCATGCCAGTTAACTGGAATCATGCAGGAGTGTTTATACCACCAATTAACCCCTTCTTCTGCCTGTCCCTGACCCATGCACCCAAGGAATGTTTTCTTGATTGTGACGTTCTTTGAAAATTGTAAGAAAACCTTGAAGTGTTTATAAGGAAAATTCATTCTGTTTCACTATGCAAACATTTCAACAGCCCTGTTGTGATTTTTTTTTCTAATGGCCTTTAGACTCAACGAGCACTATTTGCATGCAGAGGAACAATATTACATAATTTGTCATGGGAAAATGCTTAAAAGCTTTGTGCCATTTTTCTTGAACTAACTCGTGTATTATCCAAGCCTTTTAACATTAAATGACCATGCTTTAAAGTATCCAGCTCTTACCCACTTCATGTCACCAAATTTCTAGGGAGGACACTGATACAGTACTTATTCAACTCCAAAATCTATGCAAACATAATTAAACTCACCAGTTTCAGTTGTGCTCAGTTAGTTTTATGCATCATCATTTAATCTGTAGAAGGAATTTATAAGAGACAGCAAAAACAATTTAGCCTCCAATTGGCACAATGCAGAATTGATTGAAGTGAGTATTTATTTTCTGGAAGGGCATTAGCTTACCATTGTTCAAATATTGTAATGCAGCTGCTGAGACAGTTTAAAGAGTATGTCCTTTTTGGTACTAGCATATGTTTATATTTACCAATATAAAATGGGGAAGTAATCTGTATTGATGGACCACATCAAAATTAATTTAAGAGGAATTATTCACTTTGTTAATGGTTATATATTTTTTTTAAAAACTACTATTTTTAATTTTACATGTCTGATACATGGATGGACCAAATTGCACTAATAAATGAATTGATTTTATAGCACTGACTTTGCATACACTTACATAACCATGTATCCCTTATAAATTAGACTTACCTTTAAAGAGATGTTAAGTTTAATATTGTATCCAGTACAGGTTTATTAACAGGTTTATGCAATCTGTAGTGGAACAATTTAACAGAGAAGTTGTGTATTAGTGGAACAGGTTGATCAATGTATTGTCATGTGTTTCAGTAAACCGATAAGAGTTCTAAATAAGTTTAATGCTCACCATACATTTCCCCTAACATGGAATTTGCCCCTTAGGTTCAGTCACAAAGGCCAACATATGATGCATCTCTTCCAAGTAAAAAGGTTGTCCCCAACACCTGCCATTTTTTGCAGACTGTTCGATACCCCAGGGCTTTCCAGCAGCTCTCTCCAGCAGGAGCTGTCTCTGAGCTTTTAGCACCAACAAATAATTGAGGTTGTCACATCTCTTGTTCATTGTTTTTCTAGCCTGGAAAAATGCAAATATTTCATTGTAGTCATTAATTTTCCCATCCTTTTCTTAAAGCATTTTGTTAGTTTGATCAGATGAAAAGGGCTGAAGGCATTATTGCAAACATGCTGGCATCCAGGTCTGCCTGTAGTGGAGAGAATCTCATCAGATAAAGTCTCAGGGAGGTCATCAATCATTGGTGCTGACAACCATTTTGCCTTCGTTTGTTACAGATGTGAACATGCTTAATTATTTGTAGTGTAATTAGTTCATGAAATGTCAGGAAATGTCAAACTGTGTTCACAGTGCAGATTTCTTCAGCAAAGTGGAATGAGAGCAAGTGTCAATGGGAGACATGCAGGACTGATGAGCAAAACCACGTCTGCAGGCAAATGAGGAGATGGCACAGAGCTGATGAGAGAGGGTCAAGAACTACTTAGCTCTAGCCTTCTGAGTGACATTTTTGTAGTACATATAAAATGTATATAACAGAAAAACATAAAAGTCTATCTAGAAATTAAAATGTTTTTGGAAGGAAATAACCAGTGCCATTTTAAACATTTCTGAATCTGTTTAATCAATTTTCTGCATTTTTTTTTTGGTATTCTTCCAAATGCAGAAGATGTCTGTCTGGATTTATTGGCTTGTTCTGACTCATGCATCCAAGTTGTTTCTTTTTGCTTTATTAAATACTTCAATAATAATATTTTAAAAAAATAGTGCAAAGACTGGATGTTTGTTTTTGAGTTTGAATGGCACCACCTCTGGAACTTTACAAAAAAATTCACCTTGGACAAATGGATAGAAAGTCTTTGCTCTCCAGTGGCAGTAAAGTGCCTTAAATATATGAGTTCTGGCACTCTCAATTCGGTTCCCAATGAATAGAAGATCTCCATTCCAGACTGCCCATAATTCAGCATTAATTAGATAAGCTCATTCAGGTACCATTCGGAAGGAATGGGAATGAAACAGTCTTGTTGGTTCAGGTAGGGAGTTCTTGTGTTGGTTCAATCATATGCTAAAGGTTTACTGAATAAACCTGCATCAGACCTTCCCTAATTTTTTAATAGAAGGATATATTCTGTTCCCATGTACTTGACTAGCACAAGGTTTCACACAATTATTAATTCTTTGCTGTTTTTAATTAAAAGCAAGTAATTTTCTTCTTATAAGAAGGCCTGAAAGTCAAGCTATTTAATATAAAAAAAGGTTTTCACAGATAAAGAGGTATGGCTGATCAAGAGGATTCGTATGCATATTAGGAAATGATAATGGATACATACTAATTAATCCCTTGTTGCTAAAACCCCAATTAGTACTATTTTGTTGTCACCGGGTTATCAAGTTAGTGTGGAATAATAAAACAATTGTGACCATTTTTCTGGGAAATGTCATTTCTTTGTGGAGTTATTAGAGAGAATGAGCCATTAGGATAGTATTTATATTGTGCAAAGAAAACCTTTTATTTAAGATGTGACGACAATCAGATGAGCTTATTGCTACAGATGGTATTTAGTCGGCCTATTTCTGAATTTCTTAGACGGCACTCCACTGGGCAGCCAAGCAAGGAAAGGAAGAAATGGCAGAGATGAGCTGGTATTGATGTCAACGTTATCTGTAGGCGACTGAGATGTTAAGTGATGTTTGATTGGTCTCTTTAAGTCTTAAGCATATTTTCTTCCCTTTTTCCCATTCTTTCTTTGTACTTTCACCCCCTGCTGGCCTACTTTATAAAAAGCACCTTTCTTCTATTAAATAGACAAGGACCCTTTATAGTGGTCTTGCTATACTGTCACTCAGACCTGTCAAATCTGCCATCTTAGCATGCTATTAAATCTAAGTACCGCACTACTGTCAATTTATTTTAGGAAATTTATTAAAAATACTTTGAAGACACTAATGTAGCCAGAATATGCTTTGGAGAATACTGTATATATGCAGCGAATAATGTTTAAAAAATAATTGAAGTCTATTCTTTATATATGCAACCACATTCCATTCATTTGGTTCTGTTTATATGTAAACTAATTCCTGACCATTTTCTGAAGTTGCTGTATTTTCGTGGTGAGAATTAGATTAACTAAGATGTTTCGCATTATACTGACAATATGATCAGATATTCTGTCCTGTAGGAGTTCAAAGAAGCTTTGAGTTTTTTTTCTGTTTGTTTATATTTAATCACCATAAATTTGGACTTAAAAAATAGCTTTAACCAAAATTGATAACATCAGTTAAATCAGATAAAGCTCTTTCTAAATGAAGAAAATGCAGTTTATTTGTCCAAAGAAATAAATTTGGACCCTGGACAAGACAAAAGGAAAATATAACTAGAATTTTAGATTTGTCTCTTATTTTGGAAACCACCTAAGAAATTTTCATTAACTTCAATGGGAATGAAAAACGTATGGCTTCTATAACAAGCTGTCATTCTGTAATGCCAGTTTTATGCCTGGGTGATGCTGTAAATATACCCCTCGACCTCTGAATTGGAGCACCTTGCCCTTCAAACTTTCAATTTTCAGTCTTAAGGCATAGAAAGAGAACCCCTGCAATGAACAACAGAGTTCCAACATTATTTGTATTGTCACATGGCTTAACCCAAAGCTTGAACTGTAGTTAAGCACAAAGTTTAAGTTTAAAATTCCTAAGGGAGAACAATCCCAAAGCAATCATGTTGGGATAATGTTATTGCAGAGCATGAAGGTTGATGGCATTGATTGAAAGAGACCACTACTTTCTACTAACAAAGTTAATGTGATTATATAATTTAATATCCATGCATATTTTCCCTTTAAGGATAAATTTTTGGTGTAAGTATTTTTATCTAATACAACATTTTTATAAAAGGTCAATTGTTCTGAATGGAATGTTGATTAATTAAAATACTATGAATTATTCTGGAGAATGTTGCCAATTATCAACTAATAAAAATATTTTGAATTATTTAGCAGTGCAGTAAGAAATAGAACCACTCTTTCATTCAGGTATAATGTATTATCTTTGTATTTCTCTGATTACTCTGACTTCTTCACCAAGTGTTCCTTCTGCAGGGCAGTGGATTGTTCCTCTCCTAAGTATAACCAAAGCATTTCCCCCTTTGTCTTGTACTAAAACTGTACACATGTATTAACTTAGAATGATTAATGTATACTGCATTTGAAACAAGTGGCCTTCCAATTGGAATGTAGCTTATTTAATTTATCCATATTCTGTGGCTCTGTCTAAGTTCACTTGGAATCCCTGAATTTTTTTGAGTTGAAAATTGCTGAGGGACTGTTATGATGGCTCAGTTATTGAGAGTCTGTGCATCCTAGGTAGGACCAATAAAATTAATATTGTCTAATATTTTACTGGAGAGAAAATATAATGTTAGTAACACCAGGAAATATCCATCCTAATATTCTCGAGATAAATTGCAGTGTTAGAAATATTGCAAAACTGCAATTGTATTCCTAAAATCCTTTTATAGCAAAACCTTACATTTACTTATTTTTAACACTATATTTATTCTCCAAGGTGAAAGCTGTCCCTTGGTTTATCTTAGCTGTTCCATCCAGGCTTTAATTTCTTTTCTCCAGCCTTTTCATTTTCAAATAAATTGAGGCATCCCATTTAAGAGCTTTTTTACCATAGTATGCCTGAGGCTTGGTTTGCGTTCAAGTCAAATAAAATTGGAATGCTCCATTGCACCTTTTTTCCACTTTTCCACCTTTTGTGTGTGAAGTGGCAGACGTGAATTTAATAGAGGAAGAATGCTGTGATTACTTAATGGTTTCCCAGACAGCAATGGCCTGGAGAATTAAATTTCACATCTGCTTTGATTGTGTTAATCTCTCTCTTCACATCCAGGCTGTTATGATGTGCACATGAGAGATAATGTTTAAACTGACTAAAGCAAAGTAAACCAGACAAGTCTGTTATTGGCTTTATAATTACATAATTAACTTTTTGTCTCTAATCGTTATGGAGGTAATGGTGCTGTTAAAATGGGTTTCTGGTGAGCAGAAACTAAATCAAAAATCAATAATCCATAGAATGCCATTAAGGGCTGTAACAGCGCTTGTTTGATTCACTCAAGTTTTTGTACTGCAAATGAATTTCATTATAGTGCAGAATGTTATCTGGCAAGCTGACTTTCAACTGATAGAAGTGAGCAAGAGCATTGTAATCAGCAGTGTGCAGGAAAATGGACAAACGTTGCCATAAATTACACTCTGCTTGAAATGCAGTTATTGTAGAGTGATTGACCTACCTGAAATTAATTCTATTTTCCATGAACCCTCCTTTATTTCTAATTTACATTACGATCATATAGGTCTGAAAAATGATATCATAAAAAAGATTAATGTACTAATTACTTGTCTTCTTATCTCCCCCTCCCTCGGTTCCAACACCTTTGGACCAACTCGCTCAGCATGTAAGTATGTCACTTATTTCATTGTGACAGGGGTAATGTATTTGCAAACTGTGCTATAAATATTGGAATTCAGGGTAGCTATCTCATATTCAGACACCAGTCTTTTGAGCTATGCTTTTCCAAATGAGTTTAGAATTGACAAAGATTTTCAAAGCCAAATTACCTGTATGTCACTGTGAAATTAGGTTCTTGACCCTGCCTCTGATGTATGCTTATTTTCTACATATTTTCTCCCTCAATTTTATGCATCACTATTCACTGTTGGAACTGGTGACATGTCTATCCTGAAAGGGGGTAAGTAATACTTTAATACACCTGTGAAATGAGTCTGCGCTTGTCATGAATATGCTGAATGCCACCAGCGGCTGCACTCAGATTGTTATTCCAGTAGCTCAGTGTGACCCGAGCTTTCCTTCAGTAGGGCATCTGTAAAGATCCTGTAGTCTTAATGCTGCTCCAAATTTTAAAAAGTGTGAAAATATTTTCTCCACTTCTAAGTTTAGTACCATTTCTCTCACCCTTCCACCTCCTTCATTTTTCTCTTGGAAAATACAAGAAAATGAGGTACAGAATCACTCTTATAATAGAAAATGCTTTCTATACATAATATCTTTAAATATGTATTCACACAGTTATTTTGTTCCACATTATCTTGAGGTTGCCCTGATATAAAAATATTAAATTTTCAACTGCATTTTAATTTTTTGCTAAGTATTGCCATAAATAATCCCTGATTAAATCAGTTAGTATAAAAACTGAATTTCTAGCATGAAAAAATTCAAGGCTGAATTTAAAATTCCTGAAGTAACGTGTTGTATTGTATGAGGACAAAGTATAGAAGACTAATTATCAAAGTTTTCAAATATTTGTTTATTCTTTCAGACCAACTTTACTTTCCATTAAGTAATCCAAGTTCATCTATAAAACACACTATCACACTTTATTATGTAAAATATTGTAGGTATGTCCTCTGTAGGAATGCAGGAGAAGCTGTTGCATGGTGCACATCACTTTTCCACTAGATTGCTTTGTACTCATTTATGTTCCAGCCTCTATACATATATTGACTCACTTACATTGCAGTCATCCTTTCTGTCACACCAACTAAGTCGTAATCACCTGTTCACAAATACGAATGCTATACCAACCGTCACTGCTGTCAAAAAGATTTAACAATACTTATCTGGAGAAAGCAGTAAGCCTTGGACGAAAAAGCAAGGATATATAACCTACTTGCAATTCGAACTCACTGGTGTATAGAAAATAATCCTCCACATGTTGTTTTTGTTGAGAAAATATTAAATAAAGTACTTGGAAATTTTCACTCAAAAATAAAACAATTTGTCTCTTAAAATCAAATTGTTTTAAGAAAACTGGCTTACCCTTGTGGAATTTGACTCTTATTATAAGTATTATGAACTTGTCTTGGCTAAACTTTTTTTCTCCCTTGATAACATTTTTTCATTTCCATAGAAACATTTAGCACTTGACAGTCTTGTAAGTCTACAAATTAACTTGAAACGTCATTCCCTTAAATTGAGTTCTACTAGTCTTTGCGGCTTTTTTTAGATTTCAGTGCTTTCTCTACGTGGACAAGATTGCCTTTATTTCTGGAGGCAAGACACCTGGTTCAACTGGAGCAGTAATTAATTTTTAGTGTTTGAGGTGTGATCATCGTTCAGATAGGACTCAGTCTTTGGATGATGGATGGTGGGTAAACTGGAGGCTGATAGGACATAGCCCATGAATCTGTTCTACATCATCAGTTCCTTTGATCACTGGCAGAAGTTCAGAGATGCCTCTATGCATCTGTCCAAATAAACAAAGTACCAGTTATATCCTCTGGAGCTGCATTCACAAATGCAGAACCCACCTCTGTTTCACACTATCCTCCTTCACCAAAATGCCTCCAGTATAAAATAAACGCATGATTTTTTTTTTGGATGGAACTATTTGAAAAGGACTAAGATAATGACAGATTCTGTAGATAATAGATGACCCATGAAAGATGATAGCTGTGCTGACAGCAGGGGCTGGTTTCTGCATAGCTGCCATGCAACATTAAGGCCTACAGCTGTCATGACAAGAAACTCAAAAGTTACAGCAATGCTATAGCGATTACATCATTTATCTTTTGAAAGCTGTTCCCTGATTAGTGTCTTGCATTCATTCTACTCACTGTCGGTACTCAGCTTGAAGTAACTTGTCAGTTCACTTTCCAAGAATAAATCAAAGGATGTTTACTTCAGAGTCAGGTTAGGTTTAGTGTGTATGGTGGTTGATTCTACTTAGCTGGACTGTTTAACAAATATTGATCATGTATTATAAAGAACTTCCTCTTTAAATGCCACCTTTTCTTTTGTTTAAAATCTTTGACCTTTCTTTGCTTCATTAAATTTACACATAGCAAAAAAAATGTGGAAAAGGTTGAGGAGTCTGTGGCCTTTATATATTACATAATGTACATGACTCTGCCTGTCACCCAGTTCCATTTCCCCTTATTGGGATAATGAGGCAACTCTTGAATTTAATATTTATCATGTATTCAAGTGCCTTTTAAATTTAGGATGTATTTTATTATGCTAATGAAGAACATCTTCCCCTTGGGCTTAATTTGTTTACACCATTGAAGTAATATAACATTTCTCAGTGCTATTTCAGCAGTGGAGTGGGACCTAAGCAGTGGAGTGGGACCTACACCAACATCAGTCAATTATTCAGTTTATTTCAGAAGCTTAGATGACATATAACCCAAGCAACTTATGAGGTCTTTCACACAAATAAAATATTCAAATTGTACATTTTGTTTTAATGTACATATTAATAAAGTTGATGTTTTTCATATACAAATAAACTAAATTATGATAGAGTACTGAATCAGGGGTTCCCAAAGATAGTATGACATTATATCAAATTGTTTTAAGAAAACTGGGTTAGCCTTTGTTAAGAATTGACTCTTTCTACAATTACCATTGATATCACTGTTGGCTGATACTTTTTCTTGTCATTTTCATATGTTTGTAATAATTGTGTTTTCATTGTACTCTCAAGCCAAACGAGAATGAATAACATCTTTCCTTTTTCTCACCTTTCAGCATTCTGAAAAGACAATTGCCACTGTGACACTCTGGTCCACTCTTCCATCTACACCAATACTCACTCCCCTTCTTTCAGCATCTTCTCATGTTATCATCAGAATTGCAACACCTATTTTGTTACCTTCCTGCTCCCCACCTTCCTGGATCCAAACATTCCTTCCAGGTGAAACAGCTATTTACTTGTACTTCTTCCAACTTGGTGTACTGCATTTGTTTATTTTTCTGCTGTTTTCTGGTAATTCAAATTTCCTTCACTTCCACTTATTTACTCCTCCTCCTCCAGGTGCCCCTTTATCACTCGTTTCCAATAGGCATCACACCTTTCACTCTCTCCCAATCTCCACCCTATTATAGATGGTCCTATTATCTTTGCACCAGCTCAGCCCCTTTGTTTTTCTCTGCAACATAAAACTTCTTTCATCTCTAATTTTTCCCAGTTCTGATGGAACTCAATAGCCAGAAACGCTAACTCTCTTTCCCTCTCCACAGATGCTCTGCGCCTGCTGAATATTTCCATCACATTACATTCGTTATCCCTAATCAAGGGTATGGAACCCTATGCCTATTCAACTCCTACCAAAACTCTGAAATAAAAATGAAAGAAGCTGGAAACACTCAGCAGGTCAGGCAACATCTGTGGAAGAAAAATCAGAGTTAATGTATCAGGTTGAAAACCCTTCATTAGAACTCTATTTCACCAGAGCTCTAATCAATTTAGCTGGCAACCAGATAGAGAACAGATATTTACCATTGTTGCATATATAATTCCGTAGTATAATGGCTTCCTTCCTAATCACAGAGTAATGGAAATTTACAGCGTAACAGGAGGGCCATTTGGTCTATCATGTCCAATCCAGACAAAGATGGAACCATTTAAGTTCCTGACATTTCACTGTCCTTGGTCTGTAGGCTTGTGCGTGACAGCATATCATTGGGGGAGCGTAGCTCACTAAATCTTACTGCATGAAACAGATGTATCTATATTTTCTGACAATTTTGCATGAACATTTTTTCAATTAATCTTATGAAAATTTAAGAGCATATAAAACAGTATAAGCTCAAATTAATGCTGAAAATATTTATTTTCTCACAGATCATAGGCTGAAATTATAGAAAATTGAAATATTTTATAAAAACTCTATTTGCATTTACCTCACTTTACATTGCCCAGAGCAGTGGGCTGGACTATAATTGCTTTTTATGGTGAAAAATACCAGCAGTAATTTTGTTATTATGTATGATCAAACCCACTGAGAGTATTCATCACCTGAGTTTTTCTCAAAACTAGTGGTAGCTCCCACCAGTTGATTACCCATAATGGAACAAGTAGTTCCATCCTCTTGGTATGGGAGAAGGTTACAGGTTACAGGGTTTGAACCTCACTCTAAATAGTCCTGCCAGGGATAGACCCAAGCCTCAGCTTTGACTTCTATGTTGACATTCAGTGGTGTACACGCATCCAGTATGTGTATCAGCATCTGCATTTTGTGAATTGTGGAGGACCGTGAAACCCTCTCATTGTTTGTTGGCCGGCACAACAAGATGACTACTGCCATGCAAGGAATAGTCATGAAACAACCTCCTTTGAATCTTTCTAATATGTCAACTGTAAGGAGTATACAAAAGCACTTTCCCTTTGCATAAGGCAGAAATTTGATGGAACATAGCTGAATTTTGACAAACCTTTTATTTACTTGTGAACATTGTCATATTTAACAAGAATTTTTATAAATGTCAGTAAAAGTCATTTATAGTTAAACTTTGATTCCCAATCCCATTGCAATGTTCATGCCTGCTTTTTTACCAAGATGCCTATTTTTTTTACCTAGAGCTCATTTGACTTTCTTTTCAGTGGTGAGCGAATTGGATTTGACATGCAAAGGTTTGATGGTTGCATCAGGATTTGTATATTTAAGATTCATGCTGGAATGACACATCCCAAAAATATTTAGGGTGAATGGGATGTCAGCTAACAGACTGTAATTTGATGCATAAATTAAATAATTTAATAATTATCTCATAACTCTGAGATTTGTAACTAAAAGAACAATTGTAATCAATATAATTATATAAGTATTTCTTGTTTTCTTGACCGATGTGCAAAATTAAGCAGACTGTTCTGATTGGCTGAATCATGCATATTAAGTCAATGGGCTGGCTTGTGCCCAGTCTTACCGACCACCAGCACTCACCCACTGCATTAGCCCCATGACAACAAGCAGTATTTTGTGGCTGCTTGGCTCCCAACAAGTTCGAGGCCCTGATTTTGTGACCATCCCACAGTTAGTGACCAAGCCTCTGGACATGCTTTCAAGGACTTGTTCCACTGTTTTTAAGTGTACTTGATAATCAAGTGGATGAAATTGATCAAAAGAATTCTGAAAATTAAAAATTGAAATATTCAGAACACATTAATCAAAAATATGAATATAGAGAAAAGTAAAGTAAATAAAAAGTTGAGCTAAATATCTTTATATTTAGAATTGGTGACCTCATTCAAATGAATGGGACTGCACTGTATGTGCTGACTTTGGCTGGAGGATGGATGTGAAATGTTCCTGGCCCACGGCTCGGGACATGCTGGACTCAGTGATGTGTCTGGGCAGAACAAGAAGTCAGATGCAGGTGCATCTGACTTCTAGCATATATCATGCCCCTGCGCAATAGTTCTTCATAGAACCACCAGTTAGCTGTAATTCGATTCAATATCAATGTCCCTTGAAAATTTCTAAGTGTGAAAAGCTTTAGGCATCCCTCATTTGATAAAACAAAATCTGAAAACAAAATTTAATATTTTTATTATTTTAGTACGTTCTAAGTGTATACCAGCCTAACTGCGGATTAAACAATAGCATGAGTAAGTAAGGCTATTGAACCAATGTTTTTGTCTGTGTATATTACAATTCTAGTTTGTAGTCAACTGGTTGTGCAATTTGTATGTACTGCTTTACAATTTGTTGTATTTTGTTCAAATTCGAGGACTATATGCAAGTGCATATAGCAGTCCTTCATGGCCACTGACACATCATTCAGCTGCTGATCAACACATACAGCAAGTGACTGGCAACTCTTTTAATACCCTTGTTTCTTTATGAAACACTTTCCTCCCAGACCAGTGAGGTCTGCCATTTCCATAATCTCAATTTAACACATATTTGAAGTGCTAAACAGGGACTGTCTAGCCTTGAAAGTAGTAAAGTATAACAAAATTGCATTGACAGAAAAACAAAACATCTCTGCTGCCCTTATTAGCAGAGATGCTTAAAATGAAAGTGAGCGAGACCAAGGATTTGACGTGGAAGCAGGGGATAAATTGAAAACCAGTTAAAACTAGCTGAGAAACATCAACATGGCAAGCTAACAAAGACAGGGACCCCGAGGGGGAAGAAAGGGACAGAAAGAGCAAGCAGTCTGAGCATCATCAGATAATTGCTTATATTACAGCTAAATATTTGTGATCGAATGTTTTCCTAATTTGTTTCACAAATTTTAGTGGTGCACTTCAGATTGGTTGAGATAGGCTAATGCAGCATAGATGACTGTTCATTAAGATGTTGATTTGCCCAGTCTCTTGAAGCATAACAGCTTTTTCGAGGATGTAGCCTCCCCTGTAAGCAGAACTAATTTTCCCTTAATTAGCCAGACCTTGCTATTGTTATTTACAGATCTGCTGTGCATCAGACTAAAAGTTTTTCTCTGCCAAGTTTTCAATGCCCTGAAAATGCAAGAGGGAGCAAGCTATAAAGGTCATGCAGAATAAACCATGGTAGTCTAGTTGTGTGAATGAAATGACCACCATAAAAACACAGGTTCAAGGTCAACTGGAAGTCAGGACTCTCACAGATGGTAAACTAAAAAAAAGTGAAAGGGAAAAATAACAATCGTTGTCTTGTCACATAAAAATTCTGTGAAATATCTGGTGTGAACACCCATCAGCTTCCACCAATTTTATACAGAGACTGTTTGCCTTTGGGCGGAGATTACTAGATCTTTCCTTATGCATCCTCCCTTTGAGATTGCAGTAGCTCCCAAGGGAGGAGAAACCACCCAGATTTTTTTCACTGTTAGTAATCTACTTACGTCATAGACGCTGCATATAAATATGAAGTTCACGTTAATATCACAAAGTTTAGAAGGAAAATATAAGTGAACTTTAGCCAATAAAATATAATCAGCATCAACCATTTTTCAGGGCCAGTGGGCTCAGCTAGTCCTGGCAAAATTTCAGGAAACAAATTTGCACATCTTTTTTTTAACAATGCAGGCGTCAAAATGATCTTTATCCACATTTTACATACAGCATATTTCCTCAGAGATGATCAAAAAGCCTGTTCACAAATTATGTTACTGCTGTTACTTATAATAATGATTGTGAAATTCATAATAACAAAATACAAGCCATATGTTGCTGTATATTTTTTTAAGTATTGATGGGAAAAGACAAAAATAGACTTGTCCTAACCAAAAGCCAGTCATCTGCAATTGTAAAATTCTATTTCAATATGCTGTTACTTTGGTCTGGCCATACCAAGAACCAACCTGAATCCTGCTGCATTTACATTCAACAGGTAACAATAGCTTAATATCCTTCACCTGATTATGAAAAAAATCAGAGAAATATTTCCTGTGATTGGAAACACCATTATACAATAGATATGAACAAAGGCACACACTCATATTCAGCCAGAACCATTTACTCTGTAGCACTGTGAACATATAAAAAGTACAAATAAGTAACTAACTCATTGGGATATAATTCAATATGATGATATTGTGATTTTAAATGTTCCACTGTGTTGAATAAATGAATGAATCTGATTTGTGTAACTATCTCATTTTACTTGATATTTTGATCTCCCAACATCTCTCAACATCTTCCTAACCTGCTGTTCATGTTCAGCTGTGAGACAACTGCTTATTATTCCTCTGTTTCTTGAATAAACAGTCAAATGCAAATAATTACAGAAATTCTATAGCTTAACACATTGTATTTCTTTAGACAATCGTGCATCATACAGGAAAGGTACTGGAAATTTCAATATTTCTAAAAGAAGAAAATGAAAGATAATATCTTTGGTAAAGCTAGGAGCACAGTTTCTCTTTTATGTGGCATGCAGACATACAAACCACGGGTATAGGGAATAAATTCACTGCTCTGGTGGCTGTGGAAGCTAACTGTTCTTTCAAGTGTAAATAAGGCCATGACTACTGCAGGCCACTTACATGAGCAAAAGAACAATAAAATACATTTGAACCATAGAACAATACAGCACAATACAGGCCCTTCGGTCCACCATGTTGTGCTGCCCATCAAACCACACCTCACAC
>JARFYF010000017.1:34415703-34425764 GCA_030265395.1 Rhina ancylostomus | reverse complement strand
ATCATCAGTCAAAGGCTCTTGAAACTACTCTACTCTGCATGTCTGGTTCACTCATGCACTAAGTATAGTAAGCAATTTTTAGAATTTTGGGGGCAGATCTTCTGTTCCCAGATTGACATTAAATGTATCCACTCCCCCACTGGTTTTACATGCAATACCTGGAGGATTTGTATCCTCTGAAATTCAGTAGGTCATGTGGTCAGCGAAGGTCTGCTGGACCACATGGCCAATTTTCACCTGCATTCATGATGAGTCGCTGAAGGAAACACCTCCAAACCAAACACGTAATGCAATAACTTTTAAAAGTTATTTGGATTATGATTAGTCTTTAAAGGCAGGAAAGAATCTAATATCACAAGAAACTTGTAAAAACACATAAAAGTGAATATGGAAATTAATATAACATTTGTTGTGGGTAAACATAAGGCACCCTGAAGGGAAGGCAAATGAAATTCCTATTTGGCTATTGTACAGTAATGGACATTCAGTAATGAATCACTTTGGGGCACAACACTGAATGCCCTGCCAAAATATTTCATTGCTTGTGAAGTATTTCTGAATGTGAAAGTAGTGATAACTTTGTCATTCTAACTGCAGAAAAAAAGCATTCTGTCCAAGCCCACAGAGATATGGCACAACTAACAGAATAATTTAGAAATATATCATATCTGAAACAAAAAAAAAGAATGAATCATGATTTAAATCATATTTTTGTATGTGACAACCTAACACATAATAACTTCTGGTGCACATTGATCTAGTGAACGTGGCAAGCTCTCTTTCAAGTGCCAGTTAGACATGGGCAAGCAAACCGACCTTCTGAAGGTTTAAAGCTCCACCTACTGCAGTTTTTAATATCTGAAAAATAACACAATTGTTCTCTTGAGTCTGTGCATTGTGTCTGAAGTTCTAGAGTTCAAACCCAATTGTGGAGATTTCATCAGCACAGATAACCTGTACTGAAGATACATAACAACCTATAGTAATGCTGCAATAGTCAATTAACTTCTTGATGCTTATTTTCTGAGTTGAAATAACATAATATTCAAATTAACTGCAAAGACATACAGGATTGTTCCTTTAATAACTGAGGCATAGAATATAAGAGAAGGGAAGTTATGCTAGAATTATCTAGACCGCAGCTTGACTACTGCATACAGTTCTGGTTACTACTTACAACAAAGATAAATAAAAGGCTTTTTTTGAAAATGTTCCCAGGATTGGAAAATTGTAGTTTTGAGGAAAGACTGAACAGATTGAGTTTTTTATGTGACCCCATTCCAGCAATTCCAGCAGAGAAGGTGTGCCAACTCAAGTCAGCACTCCCTGAATCACTAGTAAGGGGGACTATCTGCAATGCAGAGGCTGAAAGGTAATGCTTGGAGACCGAGCTCACTGAAAAGCTCTACATCAAAGCAGAGCTCTTGCTAGATTGACGGGAGGCTGGTGTGAAGGTAGGCAAAATGGACACCCAAGCCAGGTTGTATATCCTCTGATAAAAGAAGCCCATAAATTCTGACAGTTATGGGAGTGAATACCAGTGGGTCATTGGAAAATATGGGAGTGAGTACCAATGGGGCATGAAAAAAGACAGAAGTGAGTACCAGCAGCCCAGCAGACGATATGGTATTGAGTGCTAGTGGGCCATCAAAAGATATAGCAATAAATGCAATAGCCAATTAGAAGACATGAAAGTAAGGGTCAGTGGGAAAACAGAAAATTCTGGAAGTGAATGCCACTGTAAATTGTGAGTGCATATTGGTAGGTCATCGGAAGATTTGCACCTTTATGTCTTTGGAACAATATGTGAAGGTGCAGGTGTGAAAATGTAAAGGAGTAGTTTCATCTAATTAAATGTACATGTGGCCTAAAATGTAATACTTGCCACCAAAATATATTTACTCAAGGTCAGCTCTTACGATAGTTGTCAGTAGGTGAACAAATGTTGGATCCATTTCAAAATGAAATGATTTTATTTCACCATTTTAGTTGCATGAAATGTGACAGAACATAGATTACAAGTCACACATTTGGTTCCATTTACCTGATGAGCTAGAGACTAGATTTCAGCTTAATCTCACAGTTGAAGGACAGCCTCTCTAGCAAAACACTGTTCCCTCAGTACTGCACTGGAGTGTTAGTTTAGAATGTGTACTCAAGTCTCTCTGGTGAAACGAGGTCCATAAGCTTCTGATTCTACTTGAAGACATAATGGAGATTAGAGTGCTACCAAAAGCTATGACAGATACCTAAAATGCTAAAATATCATTATTTTAGGGAAAACATGTAAGTCTCCAGTTAACAGCTGACTCTCATTAATATTTGCATCCAAAGTCTCATCAAATGTGAAAAGCTGAGTGAAAATGTTTGAAGACCTAATTTTGCATGAAATTAGTGGAGCCTTTTAAATCGATAAGCACAGGGCAAACATATTTAAATCATTTGAAATAGTCAGTGCACTTAATTCATTGTAAGTGCTGCCTTTGTAACTGATTCCTACAACAAATTGTTATTTGTCCAATATATTAGGTTGTTTATGACAAGCCTGAATGAATTTGCACTAACTATTAAAGTATAGACAATATGGCAAATATTCGGCATGAATAATCATCAAAAGTAGCAACAAAATCAATATCTTGTTGTATTGTCAAGGGGGTAAAGTTGGTGAGATTATGAGAAGAGCTCCATTTTCCTTCAATACTCAGGTCGGGCTTTGTTTAACGGCTCATCTGGCAGAAGCTGCTTTCACAACACTTATTCAGCACAGGAGAGTTGCTATAAATTATAACCAAACCTTAACATGAAACTGAAATTTGTTAGCTGACAACTCACTGGTAGGAGTGATGTTAATGGACCCGAGCTTGTCTCAAGGTCAGGAATGGATCCTAGGAGCATACATGATTGTTTCCAAATCTGCTCTCTTCGCCTTCTCTGGCGTGTTTCTTCCCTTTTACTTTGTTTAAATTTATTGGATGTCAATGCTGGATTCAGTTTCATTGTTTTAATTGTTGTTCTCAATTACAGAGAAAATGGGAGCAACTTCTGCTATTGGTTATTGTTGGCCATTAAATCCTGCATTGAAAAAGATTAAAATAAATTGCTGGATGAGCCATTTTAAAGTATAAGAATTATTACCTGTTTGATGGTAATTGGGAGAGACTGGTCACTCAGAAACAACTTCTTTGCATTTTAATGATTTCTTATTAATGATGTATAATGTTCATTCACCATTTGCTTCTACATTGATGATGTAGTCATTTGCCTGCAATCTGAAAATATCGCTAGAGCGATGAATTTGAATGTGAACCATTGGATGCTAAATGAAATCATTTCTAATTGGGTTTAGACACCACTGTGTCAAGGTTCATCCATTCTTTGTAAGTGAAATTGGTAAATTTGATCAACCATCAAGGGTACACCTTTTTCCATAAATCACATTATGCAAATTAATCAGCAAAATTAGTTTCCTTTAGGCAAATTAACAATTGCCTTGAACAAAATCCAGTTCAGAATCCAGACAGTACTCAAAGTCACATTGTTTCAACAAGGCTGGCCTGATCTGTAAGGAATATGAAATATAAGACAATGCAGATTGCAAACAAAGTTAAATTTGACCAAGTCTTTGCCAAAACTATTCCAGTTAGGTCAAGATTACACTGGGTACACACACTGTGTGTTTAGATAAATATTGGTGGTCCATTACAAATTATAATTATCTGAATGCTAAAATGCAGGCTAATTTTAAGTTTGCAGAATCATAAAATCATTACAGCCATTAAAGGAAGCCATTTGGCCCTTAAATCCATGCCTACTTTTCATTGACCAATCCATTAAGTTCCATTTCCCCACACTTACTCTGTAATGCTGGAATTTTTTTTTAAATCTTAAAATATTTATCCAATTCTCTTTTGAAATCCATACTTGAATCTTCAGTGACCATACTTTTCAGCACTTCATTGCAGATCATAACTACTTGCTGCATAAAAGAACTTTTCCTCACATCACGCATTGATCTTTTGTTAATCTCATTAAATCTGTGTCCTCTGGTCCTTAGCCATGCTGCTAATGGGGACATTTTCTCTTTATTTCTTGTGCTGAACTCTCAAGATTTTGAATGCAGGCTGCTTGGATGGGATTTTTAATAGCATCAAGGCATCTTTTATGCAATGTTTATTATAATACAAAATAAAACCTCTCAAATAATAATGTAGTCTGTTCAGACCGACCATACTCAATTGTTTCAACTCCTACTCCCACTGCTGGCTCCTCATCAAACTGAAGAGGGACTTTAGACTCTTTATTAATGTTGGCTTATAGGATTATTTCATCTCAGAAAATCGATACAAGAAGTAAACTTAAAAACACTTGTGTTCAACAAATTGTTGAAAGTCAAAATCTGTACTAATGTGGCTATGTATTCAAATTGAAAAATGTGATGTACACCCATTGTAAAACGGATGGAATACCTCTCTTTATATGCTCTGCATGTTCTATATCCCGCTGTCAGTATCCCCAAAGCCTAGTGGGTGTCAGTTCATTATTGATGCTCACATATATTTGGGTGAAAAATCAGCAGCATTTCATTTTCTAAATTTAGAAATATTATATTTGTAGCATATTAGAGAAGAGGTTGCAGGGTGTTAAGATGGGTAAGCCATTGTGTGATTCCAATACATGAATAAATATGCTCAGGAATTCATCTCTGCTTGGCCCAATACTGTGACATTTATACATTGTATGTTGCCTTTAAAATTCATTCCAATGAAGTTGATAGAACAGAAGCAAAGTACAACACACTGGTGTGACTACATGGCCAATGTACTGCTATCAGCTAGGGATGAATATCGCGGTAATGCACACTTACAATAGAATGTGGTCTATCAGATGCTTAGAACATGGCTGAAAGGAACAGTTTGAATGATGAAGTCCATGAAATCTCCAGCAGCCCAGCTTGAAAAGGGCCATGTACCCAATTGTATGCATATTATACATGTACCTCCAAAAGGCTGAATTGTAAGTCATGCGAGTGCATAGTTTTGGGAGTGGGCTGGGATAGTTTAAATGTGCTGAAATTACCAGCATTTTGGGAAGTTGTCTTTGATCTGTTAATGTCACCATTAAGCCTGTGCCCTTTCACTGTGAAGCAACCTCCTGGAGGCAAGGTGGGTTACTAATTTCAGTATGAGTTATCTCTCAGTTAGGGTAATAATAACATGAACTTTTAAGTTTAAACATGTGCCACAGGTCATCCCACCCATTATAACCTTACGGACTCTGCCAGTGGACCAGAGATCCCCATCGGCATCTCCTTCCAGAATGTGAGGGAGATCCTTGCCATTCATGAGTTTATTGAGGCTATTTGTGCCAATTTATGGCCGGAAAGTTGAATAGCTGAGGGTGATTTCACTTCAATGTTGCCTCCTTGCCTGGCTCTACCCTCCAGCAACTGCCCCATCCTGACCATTTTGGTAACAGTATGGTGCTTAATCTCTTAATCACCAAATCACCCCTTGGTCTTTCCCTTAATTCCACTGGTGCTTTCTCATGCATTGAGCATCTCATCCATCTTTCATAACATTAAAACAGAAAATGCTGGAAATATTCAGCAGCAGATCAGGCATCCATGGAGAGTGAAGCAGAGTCAATAATACAAGTCGATGATCTTTCCACAGATGCTGCCAGATCTGCTATCTCAGGACTTTCTGTTTTTATTTCAACTTTCTAGCACCTGCAGTGTTTGAATTCTCATCAACTTCTTGTGCCTCACTGAACCATAGTACAATGAACATTTTCTCACCAATATCTCTTCTTTTTGAGAACTATGGGGAATTGGCACAGAAGAGGCAGCTCAGTAATGTGATATTAATCGGCAGGGAAGGCCTGAAAAAACAGGTAGCCTCCTCCTGCTCCTTATCTTCTTCTGTCCTCATGTTCTCCCTCAGCCTGAGTGATTTCAACCTCCATCACAATTCATCATACTCTTTCTTCTGAGCACTTTAACCCTTTAATCCTCCTTCATGTAACCTCCTCAAACCAGTTTCACAGTTACTCCCTTGACCATCTTGTATGTCCTCACTGCTCCCACGATCTCAATCCCATGTATCCCATTCCTTGCATTGCACTCCATCCATATGTTCCTTCATCCTATGATCCTTACTTCTTTCTGTGTCTGCCTTGGAAAAAACACTGTCCAAATTTAGATTAGTAATATCCCGTGATTTGTGAATGTAACGTCCTCACCAGCTGATGGGAATCTCTAGCCCATGAGCCCAAAATGGAAAAGAAATATCCAAGATGGCCCTGTGACCGTTGTGCCTCTTCATCAAGAGCACATGGAAACCAATCGAAAACGGCAGAAGCAGCACACCACTTCGCAAGCTATCTACTCACCTCTCCCTTCGACCTTCTCCTGGCCCAGCTCAGGCAGAGTCCGAAGATGCCAACATGGCCCCATCAGCCATCACAGAACCCATAAGGATAGAGTGAAAGTAAGTCATTCCTGGACTTACTGGAATTGCCGAAGAAGGTAAAGAAGATGGAGTTACTGTAACATTTCTGCACCTACTGATCTGTTCAACTTTACCTTCACCTCCACATTAATGACCCATTGCTTCTTAAATCATTACTTTCTCCCGGCCAAGCAATTCCCCTGGTGCAGCTTTCCTCTCTGCTCCCTAAAGTCAAGGGGATATGGTTTATTCAACTGCTGTCAGACCACAGGATGTATTACTAGGCCCTGATCTGGCCTGTTGAAATTATTCCCTAATCCAGGATCATCTGTGACTGCAAAAATATCTCCTGGCTTCTTTTCTGTCCTAGAGACTGCTTTGTTCAGCCATTCTCCCTGGTCACCTCCACTCTCATCTTCAACAACTGATTTCTTTGTTACTAAGATTGCGACCACCTGGTCTGCTATTTCCTCCCCAATGGGCGTCCCCTATCTCACCACTAATTTGCGTCTTTCTCCAGTTTCTCTCCTATATCCCACCATGGTCCCTCTGAGCTTATGTTATCCATGAGACCATATCCTCCTTCCTTAATAATGCTGTCACTAAATTCCTCTCCTCCCATTCCCTTTCCTGGCTCTCATGTTAACTGTTATTATTAACAGATCCATCTTCTCAGGTACTGTCACCCTCTTTGATTGAGGTTAATGACCTGATGAAATCTTAACAGTTCAATATTAAATAGTTTCTCAGCCTTTGATCCAGGCCTTGTTGCTGAGAAATTCTCGTCTGGTCTAATGGGTATGTTAGTTCATTGCTGTGGCAATGTGCCAATGACTACAATGTAAACCAGTCACCTTGGGTAATGAATGGGCATTAGGTGTTTTCACAAGTGAAATAGTGCTCCCTGGGACTGAGGCGGAGGTTAGGGAGGTGAAGTGTTGAGGTTGGGAGATGGAGTTGGTGATCCTTGGCTCTGACAGGTCCTAGGGTTTGACTGAAGATCAGAATATTGGGTGGAACACAGTGGGAAGCTGGCAGTGGCTGGGGAGCAGGTGGTTGGGATGGGGGTAGTGTGGAGATGGGAGTAGGGCGAGGAGTAGGGATTGGAGTGGAAAGTGGAGGAATGAGGTGGTAGGCAACCAGAATTGGCTGGGGTTCAGTTGTGAATCAGGTAAGTGGCTGGCAGGGGTTCGAATTTGGACATTGAACTCTTCAGGGGCTTGATCAAAGAGGTAGGGTGGAGCTTGGTTGAGGAGATGGGAGAGATTGGACTTTGCCTGCTTAAGAATGTGGGTGGTCTGCAGGAAGATTTTCTATCAATCAGGTCTGAATAATGACAACTACCTATTTATACACAGAACAGCTAGATTTTATTAACCCTGTATCTCCTTTTACTGGGCTACTTAAAGGGCCAACACTCAAAGCTCAGATCAGTGAGCTCCTACAACCTCAAATGCAATCTCATATTGACAACTTTGACCATGGAGGTCATGGTCATCCTCAGCTTCCTAGCCTCAGCGTCATTCCAGGGAGCTGCTGCGCATCTCTGGTACACCTGCTACAATAGGGAGGGCCCCCAAACTCCATACTCAAGGTGGGAAGACTTCACCTTTTCCTTTAGCCCACGGGAGCAGACAGTGGTCACAGGCATTCCCCTGACCTGCAGGCATCTCCAACATGCAGGCTTTCAGAGTCTGTATTCATATCATTGCAGGAACATCCCTCAGCAACCTCCTACTAGGAGCACCTGGCTGAAAACCCAGAGAATCTTGTGGCCCTATGAACATAAGACATTTCGCCTGCAGGCAGTGATCTTCATCAGTTTGCCCAGGTCTCTTTGACCAATGGGGGCACTCTCCGGCATCCACACCCCTCCACACAGCTACATCCATTCTTTCATTGGAATCACTCCTATTTCCCCATAGCTGAAAGTGTTGCTTGTAGAGAAATATGTTCCTTTAAGAGCTGCTTGCAAAGAACATACTTGCTGCATTCCATTGTAATAACTGCAACATGAATGGGTAGTTCACTTTTTGGAATGTGAGTATTATTGTCAAGAACTGCATCGTTGACAACAGTTTCCATCATTTTGCTGGTGATTAAGATTTGAATCATTGGGTGGTGATTAGTCTGATTGGATTTGTTTGCTTTTCATGAGCAATTTTCCACATCGTCAGGTAAATGCCAGTGTTATTACTCTGCTAGAACAGCCTGACTGGAGCACAGTTAGTTCTGGAGCACAGGTATTCAGTTCTACAGCTAGGATGTTGTCAGGACCTAAAGCCTTTGCTGTACCTAGTGCTCTCGGCCATTTCTTGATATCACGTCAAGTGAATTGAATTGGCTGGGGACAGCTTCTCTGATGGTGGTGATCACAGGAGGAAGTCAAGATGTATCAACTAGTTCTGTACCCTAAGTCTCTTGCGCTACAGCCAAGGTGTTGTCTGGTCTCATAACCTTTTTGGTAACATGTGCTCCCAATTGATTCTTGATATCAGGTAGAGTGAACTGAATTACTAAAGACTAATCTGTGTAATAGCAAAGAACTCAGAAGGAAGAATGGATCATCCACTTGACATTTCTGGCTGAAGGTGTCTGCAAGTCAGCCTTACCTGGAGCCTTGTCACACAATGGGCCCTTCCATCATTGAGGATGGCGATGTTTGTAAAATCGCCAACTGGTTGAACAATTGGCATTGCATTTTTAGCTATACCTGGCATTGCTCCCAGCATACCCTAATACAATCCTGGCTTGGCTGTAACAGAAAAGAGAGTATTCAACAGACCATGGGGTTACACATTACAGTGGGTTCATTTGTGCTGGTGGTCTACGACCCTTTATTGAGGCTCACTTTTGAGTTGGCAGATAATGCATTTATTTATGAGATAAGACAACTCAGCTAATCAGAATGCAGAAATACATTCAAGCACAGTTTTACCCCAACACCACAGAAATAATAATGAACATTCTAACATTACATGGCATTGGAAATATTCACATGTAATTGTGCTTCTTTTTTTTATACACAGATTAATCTCCTTTGAGGAACAGTCTGTTTCAGCAGTCATTTTTCAAACAAGAGAAATGGTGAAGGTGAGCTATTTACATTCATTCCCCTCAGAGGCAAACATTGAAATGACTGTGGAGGGTTCAGGTCTGTGTGTGCCATTCTTTTTACCATATTTAATTGTCATTTCTGCCTGTATTGTGTAACACGTGTAAGAAAAATTGGAAGTGGAAATTTGGGAGTCACTTGCACTAACTTTCTACAGCAGTTTTTGATTGTTTCCGATTGAAAAACAGAACCTCTTTGTGTACACATTTAATGAGACAAACTACAGTATTTTTCATGCTGAGATTATTGTGTTCTCTTAGCCAAGAGAATAAATACTAAAATCTGCAGCATATTTTGTGCTGTAAGCTGCAACAACCTTGTGAAACATTTCAGTTTATCTTGACTCTTGCCATTTTCAGTGTAGTTGCTGGAGTGCCTGCCAATGGTGCATGTGGTTCAGTAAAGTGGCTATTTCCTTATAATCCAGTGAGTCCAGTTACAATGTTTGTTCAGGTATTAAGGAAGAATTGTAATTTGCGCTCAAGCCCCTAATTACC
>JARFYF010000017.1:34401966-34415603 GCA_030265395.1 Rhina ancylostomus | reverse complement strand
GCTCAAGCCCCTAATTACCCAATTTGTTATATAAATTGTAACTTTTCTCATTTTGTGTTGATGACAGAATCATTTAGAAGCTATTTGAAGTGCAGATGCTTAAAAAATATTCTATGCTCTTACCCTTCGGTTGAGTTTCTTAATAGTCCCCAGAGTAAAAGCAAGACAAGTTCATTGCAGGTTTCCGCAAAAGTTATTTTTTGCCATCTGCTTGTATGAGGATGTAGTTGTGTACGTTAAAACAGAACAGGCCAGCACCCTTTGGGGCTGACTCTGCCTTGCTGCTTCCCTCTGCTTGGAGCCAATCACAATATGTCAGGAACCTTGGACATTTCCTATTCCAACACCCTTAATAATTCTTTTCCTCAGCTGTCGAGGGCTGTTTTCTTTAGGAAGTCAACAATGAGTGGGTCGAGACTGGCCTGGAATCTGCCCTGTTACTGAGGTTAAAAGACCCCTCCTCCATACACCTTTGTGACTCTGATATGTGCAGTTCACATCTGCCAAATCATACATTTATGACTTCTCCATGGAACAGCACAGCCCTTATTGTATGGCTCTGTCTGTTTTGATTCTCAAGCTCACCTTGTTGATTTATTCTTAGCAGAAGTTATATGCCTTCACTGCGTGTTTTGATTTCAGTAATTAACTGTGAACAAGAGAAAATGTAAACCCAATTACAAAACTGCCCTTATCCTCTGGGTGTTTTGCAATAAGAATTATTTTGATTTTTTGAAGTGCAAGACATTTGCTAAAAAACACACTTATCGCAGCACAGACCACTGACAGCTGTATGAAACTAGAGCATAAAAGCTCGTTTATGTCTTTAATGACCCACATAATGATGGAGCAAGTAAGTTATTCACAGTAACATACCATGGAATAATCTGAATACCCTAATGTATGGTGCCGGTAGATTAAGAAACATCTGTTCTTACCTTGAAAATAATGTGCTCTTAGTAGCTCTTTGGTTACACTTACTGCAGTTGGGAAGTTTAAATCCAATCAGAAGGAACATTCCTTTGAAGTGGTTTTTACAAAAGTGAAAAGATTTGCGCTTTGATTCCTTGCATAAAGCTAATGCAAAATCACTTACGTTAAAATGTAATTTTAAGACTAAACATAAATGCATTAATATTTCCTAACTAATTTTAAAATTATAATTTCACAGTACTTTCTACATAATTATTAGTTATAGTATCCTGTTATGGAAAGAGGTTGATTTGTTTTTGGTCCTTTATAATATTGTTGTGCAAGCTTATTAATGATCTTATTGGGCTTAACAATTCACAGAGAGCAAGAATGATTCCTAATTCAGCAATCGTTTTTGTAAGATGTGATCTGCCTGTACTTTCTTGATCTGAGCTAGGACTAAGCCATCGCATGTCAGAAAATACTGACTAATTAAAGAATTGGATCCAGTGACTGCCCTTAAAAGCACTGCTGGAATCAGGAATAGGTACAGGGATGTCTGAGAAAAGAAAAGCTTGAAAATGGAAATGTGTGAAGGGAAAAGTTTAGAATGAACTCCATTAGAGGAGAAACTCAAAGTGGACCATCTTAAGTAGAAGTGCAGATAAAGTGTAGAGAGAAAATATGTCATAGAAATGCTCTGAAATAGATACTCTACTCTGAACTCCGTCATAGGAGTAGACTAGGCAGACAGAGGGAAAGTTCAAGGACGTGCTCAAAGCATCCTAGAAAAAGTGCAGCATCAATACTGACTCCTGCGACTCTCTACCCCATGACTGGTCGAAGTGGAAAAGGAGTATTCAGAATAGTCATAGACTCATAGAGTTGCATAGCATAGAAATGTGCCCTTCGGCCCACCACATCCATGCTAACCTTTCTGCCCATCTACACAAACCCCATTTGCCTGCACTAGGTCCTTCTCTACCTTGCCTATGTAAATACCTGTCTAAATGTTTCTTAAATGTGGTGCTTGTATCTGACTCCACCATCTCCTCTGGCAGTGAGTTCCAGATGTCGACCACTTTCTGTGTAAAAACAAAACTATTCCCTCAAATCCCCATTAAGACTTGTTCTTTTCACCTTAAACCCATGCCATCTTGTCTTTGATATCTCTACTATGGGAAAAAGATTCCATCTCCCATACCTCTGCCTCTTATAATTTTATATATCTCTATCAGATCACCCCTCAGCCTCCTTCACTCCAGGAGTCATAAACTCAGCCTGTCCAATCTCTCCCCATAACTAAAGTCTCCCAATCCATGTAACGTCCTGGTAAATCTCCTCCGTGCTCTCTCCAGCATAGTCACTTCCTTCCTGTAGTGTAGCTACCACAACTTCAAGTGCAGTCTGGCCAGTGTTTGATAAACATGCTACGTTGGCGCCAGAAGCATGGTGACGCTTGTGGGCTGCCCCCAGAACACTATGCAAGAAGATGTATTTCATTGTGTGTTTCAATTTACATGTGACTAATAAAGATATCTTATGTTACCTTAAAGTTATAACATAATGTCCCAACTTTTATATTCTATGTCATGACCTATGAAAACATACATGCTATGTGCCTTCTTCCCCACCCTCTTTACCCGTTTTTCCGCTTTCAGGGAACTATGGACCAAGGTACCTCTGTTCATTAACATTTGGGAACTTGTCAAATGCCTTACTAAAGTCCATATGGACAACATCCACTGCCCTGCCTTCATCAATCTTCTTATTTATCTCCTAAACAAACTCAATCAAATTAGTGGGGCAGATTTCCTCCACATAAAACCATGCTGACAATCCCTGCCTTTCCAAATGTACATAAATCCTATCCTTTCGGATTGTCTCCAATAATTTTCTGACCACTGACATAAGGCTCACCAGCCTAATGCTGTTTCTAAATTGGTGAAAAATGGGATGTTACTCCAATACATGGAGTATTTGCCTGATAATCTCAACAACAATAATAATTAGGCTTGTATTCAGTCTTCAGCTGTATAAAGGAAAGGAAATGGCAGCCAGGTAGGTTTGGAACTTAATGGTTAGCACTGGTTTGTAAATATACGAACCTCAGAGGCTCAGTTATGAAGTGAAAATTCCACATACCATTCATTTGTTCACTCTTGTGTCTGGAACCAATTGTCAATTTGAAATTGTTTTCATATGAACTTCTATTTTTGTTCTTCATGAAATAATCACTGAATCACAGTTACAGGAACTAATTTGATTTGATATTTATTTTATTTGTTTAATTAAATAAAATAGCACAGTTTAGGTGAATATCAATGAATAAACAGCACCGTGATTTCTGAATGTCAAAGTTATCTATTTTTTGAACTGTTTATGTTCGACTTATGAGATTTTATATTCCATTCATTATTAATATAGCTGAATATGAAAAATCTAACAAAGAAGATTTTATCTTCATAAATGCTCTTCAGTTCCATGTAAAGATAACACACCAGCCATATAATTCATTGAATTCATTATGGATGAAGAAAGACCTGGAAATGTTCCCCATTTTAGCATTTAATGTGTTCTTATATGAAACCAAGTTTTTTGCCTTCATTGCTCTGCTTGGAAGTCCATTCCAAGTATTTCTCACTCACGTGACAAACTCACTGAAAGTTTTGTGTTTATCCTTTTCTGGTATGAACACGTGTCAGGCTCATGCAATCAAATTTAGTTTTTAAACCTTAACCTCTTCCATACTGCTATTTCTAAGATACTTCCCTAAAGTTACCGCTCAGTCTCCTCCTTTTTGGGCTTAGATTCTACATTTCCTTAATCTTTGGTAACTTATACCCTGTCACAATATATCAGCCTTTTGGCTCTCCTCTGTATTGCTCCAATGCTTGAATGTTTCTGTGTGAATTTAAGAGTTTAAGGTGCCCTGTACAGTTTGGACATTTTCATCTATTTTCTGCTATGCTGGCTATTTAATTTAATATTTTACAGCTTAATTGGTTACTACTCAACATTGGTTGAATGAGGAGTTTAATAAAAAAACCTCAGTCCCTTTTATTTTCCATGTAGCTGTCCTAACATTTTCAATACACCTCTTGTTTGTTAGTTCCTCTAAAGTATTTATATACCAATGTCTTCAGTAAACATTACCTGTTATTCTTGTGCAGACTCATATCCTATGTAATATGACTACTAACACTGAAATCACTGCCTTCGTACATGGCACGGCATGATGTACATTAAGGATTGATATAACAGCCACTGGTTACACTTACTCACAAAACTGCAAGGAAAGAAAAGGAAAGCAACATTGCCTTCATAATATTGCACTACTTTGGTTGAAAGAGGAAAAGGTACTGCTAATATAGAAGTGATCTAGGTGTTCTGGTGAATGAATCACAAAAAGTTAGCCGACAGATCCAACAGATAGTTAAGAAGGCCAACAGTATGTTAGCCTCTATTGCAAAGGGGGTGGAGTTAACAATAAGAATAGAGAGGTTTTCTTACAGTTATACAGGGTGTTGATGAGGCCACAACTGGAATATTGTGCACAGTTTTGGATCTTCCTACTTAAGAAAGGATATATTAGCAATGGAGATAGTCCAAAGGAGATTTACCAGGCTAGTTCAAGGAAAGAGATGGTGGTTCTGTCAAGAGAGACTAGTTTGGTCCTGTATTCCTTGGAGAGTAGGAGAATGAGGGGTGACCTTATTCAAGCACATAAGATCCTGTGGGGGCCTGACATGATAGATGTGAGATGTTTCCTCTATTTGGGAGAGCCACAAGTCAAGGGACATAGCTACAAAATAAGTGACTGGTCATTTCTTCTCTCAGAGGATAGTGAATCTCTGGAATATTCTGCCGTTGAGTGTGGTGGAAGCCAAATCCTTAGATATCTTAATGTGAAGACAGGCAAGTATTTGAGAGATCGAGGAATTGATAGGTATGGGGAACTGACACAGAAGAGCAGTTGAGGCCAGTATAGATCAGCCATGATCATATTATATGACAGGACAGGCTCGAGGGGCCTGGTGGCTGACTCCTGCTCCTATTTTCTTCTGTTCTTGTTCTTGAGATATAATACTGCAGTACCGTATGTGATATAGATGTTCTGAAGGAGAAGGTGCAGAAGAAAACCTGCCATTACTCAGGACTTCAAGGTGAGGGGATGGTCTTTGACTCTAGTAAGGTTAGGAGGAGGTAAAGGAGAAGAAAGCCCCTTCCCCCTGCACACCACACCAACTTCAGCACAGCAGATGTTGGATTCAAACCAGACTGTTTTCAGACCACCATAACCTGTCTCGGTATCCCTGTTCAAGGACGGAGGGAGTTTACCGAGTGTGACCAGAAGTGTACCACTCAGGGTGAAGTAACTGACCCTGTGAACCTATTGAAGTCAATGGTGACATGTTTAGCAACATACACACCATTGTCAACAAGTATGGATGTGACCATATCCTACCTGTTTGAGGTGTTAGTCCACAGAATTTAAAGTCCACAGTCAGCTTTGGTAGGAATAGCCAAAGTATAACCTCTCATATATTCCTAAGTATGTTGTGGGTGACTCAGCCTGTGGCACGAACCTCTTTAAAAGTGTAGTGCAAGTTCCTATTTTCCACTGCTTGCTTGATAACCGCATAAGTGAACAGCGTGTTGAACAAATTTTGTTCACTAAGTACATTAATGCAGTCTTAAATTTTTTTCTCAAGTACAGTCAGACTAAATGCTCGAGGATCCAAATAATTTTCTCTGATATATAATACAGTTGTGTGAAATTCCTTCCACTTTTATTTCTTCTTTTATTGAAAGGAATTAAACCAAAATGGGATAATGCTTCTGTGAAAGTATTGGACAAAGTAGCTCATATAAATATGTTAAGCATTTTAAGAAAGAATTTTCAGACCGTAGATTGAAATCTCAGCAAATGCCTGCTGAGTGCATTAAATGGCTGATGGATGCTGCAGATTTAGGCTTGGGCAGGCTGGTGGCTGCAAACTCACATGCAAGGCTCGGGGGTTGGTCCAGGTCTGATGATATACTACAATGAAGCATTCTTCGTACTTCACTATTAAAGTATACATGCGTACAACATTGAGAGAGAAAGTAAAGGAATGGGCAGATCTGTTGAAAGGAAACAGTGAAACTTACTTTATTGCACATTGGATGTGACAGAGAGATTCAAAGCAGCCTCTCCTAGATATTCCCTTCCTCCTAAGTAAAGGACATACTGATCCAAATTATAAACAGAATTATTTTTATCACAAAACAATCATCCCAAATGGAGGCCTGAATCTGGGCTTTCTGCAGTAGGAGTTCACATGGCCCAGAATCACTTAGAAACAAGGAGTTCACCTGCACCCATCCCTTTCCTGGTTCTTTCTCAGGGGCATGGTTCTACATTTAGCTGTATTTTTACAATTCTGTGAATTATATTAAAATATTCTGAATGCCTAATTACTCCAAGGCCAGGTAAGTGCTTTTCCTCTCATTGATCTTGAAAAAAATGAGTTGGTGATGGGGTTTTTTAACTTATTGCAGGGATTTAACATTCAACAATGCAGTGATTCTGATCCATTATCAAAGCAAATCTTAACAATGACCTTAAAAATGTACACATATCCATCTCCTCTTTGATACCCAACTTTAGGTGCTGCTTCAGGATGTGCTCCATTTACAAAGATTTCAAATTCATGATATCACACCATATTGTTCAGTGACAAAAGTACATGACCAGATATAAATTTAAAAGAGTATTATTGTCTCTTTGGAAAATCTGCTTCATTTCCTAGCTCTCCAGATGCTGTACATGCCACAGTACTTCTTCAATGTTTTTGAAATTTCATCCTTCATTTTAAAATTTTAATCCTCATAAACATTGTTGATTACATCTACTGTTGCTAATTTAAAAGTGAGGTTTTCATCTTTTGTTCCAAAGTATTCAGAAAGCCCAGGGCTTAGAGGTCCAGGGTAATAGTTTCACAATGAGAAATTAATGAATCTTACAACTGATAAATTACTTTCATGTCTTTACATCAAACATTTAAGGAGATGAACGTAACCGTTCTTTGTTGGATTTTTCAAAATCCAGTTTTATTTATGATGTTTAAATAATATTTTAATAATGATTTTTTAAAATTCATAAATAGTGTGGTAAAATATCAGAAAAACTGATAATACCTGACCAACAATTGACCCTGATATCAAAATATCACACTGTTAATTCTGTCAATGCTGATCTAAGCCATACCATTTCATCTCATCAAACAAGCAAATTAAAATCTAAAATAAAATTAATTTTTGTAACTGTGAATATGAATGTTTCATGGAGAAGAAATGTACATTGTTGATTTAATTTAGAAGGAAAGAATATACATAACTTACAGTTACTGGTGTAATGATAACAAAGAAGGTGAAATACTCCTTATTGTTGGCAATGAACTTACATTATAGTTGCTAATACACACACTCCCTCAACCTCCTTCTGAAGATGTCAACCCATGCTGGGGCACTGCTCTAGACACCCCCTGGCACCTCATTTCGAAGAAAGCTCATGCTGAGAATTGAATGCATCGATTTCCATGGGCACAGAAAGATTTTCAGGGAGGCCAACAGGAATCATTTTAGGACTACCTGTGGGGAATAGGGCTGGGTCGGGCAGATGCATCACCCGCAATCCCTCTTTAATCTGCCGCTGACAACTTTCAACTGTGTGCACCAGCTGCTTGAATTTTGATGCTCCTTCATTAGGTTAAGAAAATTCAGGAAGCATTTTTATTGCCTTTCCCCCACATACAGAAGGTATGCTTTATCGTGAATGACTTTTCCAAGTTTGTCATATTTTGCCTGTTGCTTTCCATTGTGCCCATTTTAAGACTTGGGCTGACCCTAAAGCCAGCAAGTCATGGATGAAAAACCCATCATTGTTCTTCACCAATCCGTTGATTCACTACCTGCTTTATGTGAAAATTATCATATCCATATCCCAACAAATAATATCAAGGTTTCTAAAACCTAAAATATAGGGAAGAACCATAAGCAAAATAATGTCTTGAAATTGGCTCATGTGACATGGCGCCAGACATATATTTTCAATTCTACCTGGAGTAAATGGTGCTGACAATCATTTCCAGGGGAACTTTTGTCAATTGTGACATTGGACCAGCTGCGATCCACATCAGTGGACTTGACCATTTTCACAGTGTGAGTCAGCCACTATTCATGCAACATCCACTTCCACTCGTAATGACATGTTAGTACTTAAAACTCCACACTATGACCATCATAGAACCAAATTGTGTTCATTATGTTTTTATCCTTAGTTATGAGGATACTCTGCTGTTATTAGGATGGGCACCTTCACAACTTTTGACTGCTGAAAGTTCACAGAATGTGATCAGAATAACTGGAAGTGTTTTGCATTTAGCCGTTGAGATATTCGTTCAGTTGGTGCTTCAGTAGTGACACTGTAGGCAGCACTCCATTAGTGGAGGCATTGTTGTGGGAAATGGCTGACCATTCAGTGTGGATCCCTGGATCACGAGCATGTGCCCATCTGCAAAGAGCCTCCTGCCACGGAGTCTTCAGATACTCCACACCACATCTGGACCTCTCTGATGAACAAAGTATTCACAGGCTCAGGTTTTCCAAGACTGCCATCACTGAAATATGTGACATACTGTGGAAAGACCTTGATCCACACTCTCATGCCTGCAGGTTAAGGTTGCGTTGATTCTCAATTTGCTTGCCACAGGATCTTTACTAACAGCCACAGCAAATCTCTGTCACATCTCCCATTTGGCTGCTCACCGCAGCTTCACAAGAGTTACTGAAGCAGTTTACTTGAAAAGAAATAATTTCCACCTCTGATTTCAGTGAGGAACACATGGCATCATGACCATCTAAAAAATGCACTGCAATTACATGCTCAGGCAATTCACAAATCTGCAACCTCAACCACCAAGGACAAGGTCAACAAGCTCATGGAAACACCACCACTGCAGGTTCTCCTCCAAGTCACACTTTATTCTGATTTGGAAATATATTGTTGGCTCTTCATCGTCACTAGGTTTAAATCCTAGAACTTCCTCCCCAACATTATTATGGGTGTAACTTCATCAGACATTCAAACCTTTTGCAGGGTAGGGAAGTCTAAAACCTCGAGAGCATAGGTTTAAGATGAAATTAGAAAGATTTAAAGGGGATATGTGGGGTAAGTTTATCACATGGAAGGTGGTGGGTATATGGAATGTGCTGCCAGAGGAAGCGGTAGAGGCAGCTACAATTACAGCATTTAAAAGACATTTGGACAGGTAGGGGGATATGAGCCAAATGCAGGCAAATGGGACTAGTTCAGGAAGGCAGTTAGGCCGGCATGGGTGAGTTGGCTGAAGGGCCTGTTTCCGTGCTGTATAACTCAAGGACTCTATGACTCTATGAACTGCAGTGATTAAAGAAGATAACTCATTATCACCTTCTCAAGGACAATAAGGGATGGACAATAAATTCTGGCCTTGCTAGCAACATCCAGATACTGAAAGTGACCAAAGATAGTAAACAAAATCTCCACACATCCTCCTCTACCAATCCATTTGTGCTGAATATAACAGTTCAATGAATGATTTTAACTTTAACTTTAAGGGGAGGTGCTCTTCTGCGAAGGGTAGATTTAAAGGTGCCAGCAGTTACACCGAATTAAGTGTGGTCCCATCAGGAAATGCACAGGTCCTGTTTTTAGACGTAAACCACACTAGTGCTGTTTCTAACATCTTTTTAATGAATTTTGCTGTATTTAGAGGGACCTGATTTGGCACTAGTGCTTAATGCTAAATCACATTTCAGTGCAGTGCACCATAAATAAGGCAATACATTTTCTAGGTATGTTAATCAATTTTAAAATGGCTCTTCTTGAACCATATTTGGGCTGAGAAAGATCCACAGATTTTATATTGGAATAGGAGACATTCTGCTAATTAAAGTACTGAACCCTCCTCATGCTTTAATTAGCTTTCTGTCTCTTTTTTCTGGCATAAACCCAACAGATCATTTGCTCTAGCAGTAAACTTCAGTAACTTTATGCATTAGCTGTATTAATGCTGCAACTTCAAAACATAGTTTCTACGTTTACTACTGTTAAGGCCGGGCTTATAATATATTTAGAATTACTGCAGCATTTCAGATCCTAGCTAAATTTGTGAAGTAGATGAAACATTTCATTATATTGAATGGGATCCGAATCAAATACTTCAGAAAGACCTGAATAAATTCAGCAAATTGATAACTTCTGTTCACATTTATCAGACCCTCTGCCAAAAGGCCAGGCAATAGCATAAGTTGCCTCAGATTTATGTGGTTTGGAAGGGATGATCCCAGCATCTGATTATTAATGCAGTGGAAAATTTGGGGTGGCAATGGAAAAGTTTTTTTTTAAAAGATCCCCATTACATATTGCTAATTGTAGCTTTTTTCCTTGCACTTTTACTCTCGCAGATGCCAAAGCAAACATCAGGGATTACTGGGGGAAGATGCTAATGCACTATGGGAATGAAATTGAAGATTTATTCACGCCCATCTTCTCACAGTCATGTAAGCTTCAAGTTTCATAATAAGTTCTTTTTCCCCATCCTACTTGTCAGCGTAGCATCAGGAAAGCAAAAAACAAAAGTGCAGCAGATCATTAAAAAAGCGAAAAATCCAGATGGTGAAATGATACAAAAATGACCTTCAGGTTACCGATAAGGAACAGGCTAAACTGTCATTTAAGCACATTGGAAATCTACAGCTCACTTTTACACAATGGGGAATACTGCCAGCATTAAGCTTAATTGAGCACTTCAATGGTAAAATAAAAGAAATTGTCTAGTTAATTACTTTTTCAAAGATGACTCCATCTTCCTGACATATATTTTAAGTCTAACGTGTAAGGCAACTCAAAATAACATACTGATGCAAGAGTGAAATTCCAAACTTAATTTGCAAAGCCACCATACATAATGCACTAATATGTTTCATAACATATTATTTAAATATTTTCCTTGCAAATCTAGAATATTGGGTCACACGGCACAATATTTGCAGCATATTTAAAATGTCATAAAATACATGTATAGGAAAATTAATAGTAAGAAAATAGACTTTTAGCAGTTAAATGGTTAAATATAATAGTATCATTATTTCTCTGTGTTAATTTATCTGCATGAAATGATGCCTGGAGCATCTTTCTTTGTATATGAATTTGACAAAGAAATATAATGTTATGCAAAAGTAGTTTGTGTAATTTGAAATTAATCAGCATTAAAATTATATATGGTGTAATTTATCAAGATTTGTTAATGGCTTTCTAGTTTTGACAGTTTTGATGGCGGGTGGGGTGAGGAGTTTGGAGAGGGTGAACCCTTGTAGCAGACATCACCATGTGACTTCTCATTAAAGCACCTATGCCTTATCAACCAGTGCCTCTGAGTCCTAATGAGATGGTACAGGATCATATTAAGAATCCCGTAAATCTTTTTCATTTATAATATGTTCTATGGGAAGATTGTAATAATCATAATGCTTTCATTAATTTCAAGTCTTGCCTTTGAGTATTAGCTTTACCTGAATGAAAAGCTTATTTGAAAAGTCACATTATATTTTGTTAAACAATATTGCTGAAATATATATAAAATTTTAATTTCTATGCAAGAGGTAAACATATTTCCATTATTCAGAAAGCCATATTTCCCCTTCCAGCAACTTGGTATTTTGTGGCAGTCAAAAACTGAAAAATACACTAGATAAAAAGTTTTTTAAAATCTTTCTTTAATAAAGCTTTATTTCATTGTTTTATTGTAAAGAACATGCATTGAAATAATATTTAGCATATCATATACTTAAGTACCGTACTGTTAATTAAAACTTTAAAAGCAGTAAAAGAACTTTTTGTTTTCTGCAAGCAGATTAATATGATTTATTCCTTTATTGGAATAGAGTGCTATTGAAATTCTATGGGGAGAAACACTCATTACAGACGGAGACCTTATTTCCTTAAAACAAAAGCATGTGCTTTGGCATACTTAGTACAGGAACTATATTTATGACTTGCTCATTGTAAAATAAATATACTTCTGTATGCATAGGCCAATTCTCAAGTTAACACTTTAAACGGACTCAGTGAACATTATATTAAAAATAACTCATAGTTACATAAGCTTAAAGTATACTGTGTGGAATTACAGAACTGAATTATATACTATGTCTCACTGTAACTGAGCTACATGTGAAAGTTAAATCTGTGATGCACTGTTTCTGCAGTTGGAATGTAACATCATTCAAAGTGCTAGCAAAATAAATGGTTGCCCAGGAATGTAGAAATATAACTGATATCCATCTTACTCCTGCATTATGTGGAATCTGCCATGCATTGTTTCAGGCAGTATTGTGCTGTATGACTTGTAGCAAATGTAGAAATTAGTTTTTCTTTATTTTCTTTTGATAAAGCATGGCACTGTATTAGTTATTAAACAAGCATATTCTTACAAATCCAAATAGAGCCATAATAAAGGTTATGTTATAAATGTTATTTTCCAGGATTGAGACTGGCCATACAGAAAGACTGAACAAAATAGTGAGTACAATAAATGTGCATTATTTATGGCCCAGATCTTGAACGTTTCTTTGTAGTCCAATACTTTCTCACTGTTAAGTTTTTGCTCACTTTCAAAGGACTAGCTATATTGTGAAGATGCTGGATCAAATATGCAGGACAAACCCAGTCACTGTGAAGATTTATGGACTGTTAGCAAACGATTGATATTTGGAAAGGAAATAAGGACGTAGGTGCATCATAAAAGCTGCACATAAACTACTCAAGAGTCTTTGCTCAGTCATCTACAGTTTGAGCTTTCAGGTCCAAAGATATTCACAGCTATAGATATTTTAGCTCAGGAAGAGACCATTCAGCCCTTGATGACCATCATGCCCTTGATGATGACTGGTTCACATCAGAAATGTCTCAACCCAATTCTCTGTTCTTTCCCAATGAATTTTAACTTTCAAAGACTTATTTCATTTCCTTTTGAATTCTTTCTTAATTACATCACATTAAGTCAGCATGATGGCAATGGTTTCTATATTGTAGTAACCTATAATTATTAAAAAAATGTTCTAACCCCTCACCTTTTTAGAATTAATCTTTGTTATTGATTTACTGACCAATGGAAATGATCCCTCATTATTTACCATTCATAAACCCTTTTTATAATTATGAATGTATGGATTTAATTCTTAAGTTCCTGTGAATAATTTAGATTATTCATGTCCATTTTAATTATGTCTTTTCATTCCTGGTATCATTCTAATAAATTTAAGTAAAACATATTTCTATAAATTGAAAGCTTTGGATAATATTTTTCAATATTTTACTTTTTGTATTGATTTTAATGAATACATTTTACAAAGCCTCCTCCTTCAGTTTTCATTTCATACATAGTCATTTCACTATGTTATTCATGCTTCTCTCACTTTAAATACCTCACAAATTTTTCCCTAAATGTTTTGATCCTCTTTGTCAGAGCAATCTATGATCACTTAGCATCTACGTCACAAGGTCGTATGAGTTCCTGCTAATAATTATGGGTAAATTATTGTGCTAATTATTTGTAGTGCTGTGAAAGTACTTCATCCATTAATATAAAATAAAGCTATCATCTTGGAGGATAGCAGGCTCTATGCAACTATATTTT
>JARFYF010000017.1:34254433-34264482 GCA_030265395.1 Rhina ancylostomus | reverse complement strand
TTCTCTATTCCTTTGTGAAGATCCAGTTTGTGTTGGGATTCCTCTTCTGATCTCTGAGGCAAGATTTCTTCCAGTTGTTGCCTGTGTTTGTCCTGAGGAAGTATCCTTACTCCAGTCTTGTATTGGTGTGGCACATTTGGGTTCTCTGTAAGTTTGCTCAACATTGTGACAACAGCTTCCCTTCATTTACTCTATCTAAACCAGTCATGGTAGAGTTAAACTTCCATCAGTAATGAGAGATCACTAAAACTATAATGATAGTGGGATAAGTTACTTTGGTACCAACACATTCTCCTGCTCTGTCTTGCTATATGATATATCCAATCTCTCCACAAAAATTCAATGGAAATCCCACTGAGTAATCACTTATAACCTGCTAGAGTTGAATTGAATGATGTTGTGATCTTGGCTTCATAGATGCCACTCTGTTTGAATTTGGAGGTAAGTGGATGAGACTTAAAGTGGTGACTGAGAATAGAAAGCAGAAAATACATGCATAGTAGGATAATATTTAATGTGTCTGAATGATTGACTGAAGTGAGGAAGGTTAAAACAAAGGAATGATTCTAGCACTGAACAAAGTACACTGGCTTCACCAAGGCCCAATATTTGATATTTGCAGGTACCATCTTCCAAAATGACCAAATGAATAGACTCAGTTTAAATAACAGTAAGAAAATAAATCACACCACAATATGAACTTATTTGTGAGGGTTAGAATTAGGTGTTCTGTGAAGTCTTAGCAAATTTCTTGAGGTCATTAACTCTTACCTCATCCAACTCCAGGTCATCTGAATGTTAATGATTGTGTCTAGCGTGAACAACATATCTTGCCAAGTAGCAAGCATGTTTCTTTCCTGAGACAGTGCCTTAAGATGCCAAAAGGCAACTGGCCACTATGTTACCTATACTGAGATGACTTCCAAACATGCTTTGGAAAATATTTGCTGCTTTTCTATCCAACAGCAGAGAGAAGTGAAGCGATACAACTCACTGCCACGGATATAGATTTAAAGGAGTCTTGACGTAAGAGGTGGATGTAGAGGTATCAAAGTAGGGTGGGATATGATAACTAGAGGGGAAGATTCTTGCATGGAGTGAACACCAATGCACACCAGTTGTCTGAATACCTAACCCCGTGCTCTAGATTCTTTGCAGTAACAGCTAAGTTGCTTCATTAAATAGCAAATGATGATTTTAAAGGCTTAGTTGCTCCCAATTCCCTACCCTACTCCCTACAAATTTCCACGGGCAGGCTGTTTGTGGGACAGAAGCAAGATTCATTCAGGTTTGCACGATCCTGCTTGCTTACTGCTGTAACTAGAGAATTTGTCCTGACAATGTTACAGCCACAGAAACATTGCAGAAGTACAACATTTAATAGATTACTCTGAGATATCAAATTGCCTCTAAATCTGTTTTTTAAACCATATCCATAAAGATGATTCTTGAAAATTGCTTGCGATAAATTTAGTTACAGTCTTTGCGCATGTTTCCATGATGGAAATAGCCATGCTGTTACCATTAAATATGGATTATTGTACTGTATGGAAGGAACTACCTTATCAGCACATTTCAGTGGAAGTTCCCTTTCAGTTGACTAGGTCAGTGCATCACCTAAGGTACTGAATCATACAGTCTAGGAAAGGTTCTGGGTTAATCTCCAGTCTGCGTTGAATCAAATGGTCTCAGCTGATGTCATGATAAGAATGCTGCAATTGACCTTACCATCCCAGATTATGGAAAAGAAGCTAAAAATATCAAACTGCTGTATAATTCATTTCTTTATATATTAAGGACACAAACCTAGAGATTTTATTTTCACAGAAACTTACTGGGTAAAGGTGTAGGATTCTGAGGTATGAAATCAAATGGAGAACATGGCCCAGATAGTCTGAAGTGGCTGATCATCATCAGGGAAACAGTTAAAGTGCTATAGTTTGCTTTAATGCTCCAAGTGAGGGAAGGTGAAGCTGGAAACATTAGGGTTCCCATCTCTAGTTGCTCTCCAATGATCCATGATGGAGAGAAAGTGCATCTGTGAATGTCAGACGAGGACCAAATTGACATCAGCTGCAATGTTCTCCACACTTGATTGATGTGCTGGAGCTTGTCTGGGCTCACATTAAGGGCAATCACTTGGGCAAAGTAACTGGTGGATCCTGTGGGACTCTGCTGCAGTCTTCAGGAGGCAAGAAAAATACAAATGGGGAATAAAACTGCAACTTATACATTTGATATTACAGTAATTGATACGCTAAAAAATGCTTCAAATTTTGAGTCAAATTTCCTGGTGTTCTAATCTGGCTTCATTTTGCAACTTTTAATGGCTATGCTACATAGTTACTGTGTTCACTGCCAATCAAATGGACAGCACCTATTGTTCACTAACTTAAATTCTCAAGCATATATTAGTAAAGGAAATGAATTAGGAGAATTCCAATATGAAAATGGGTTTCTGGACCTATTGAATTACATCTATTATTTCAGTTTTACTTTTTCATTCTGTTTAGGAGAGTAACATAGAATAGTTCAAATGCAATTGGATGAAAAAGAACAATAAGCCATGTCAGCACATATTTAATGATTGTCAAGGTAAGGAATAGTGCTGAGACTGCAGTGGGACAATACTATTTTTAGAAACTCTTGTATCAACATCATATACTTCCAGGTCGAATGAGTTAAACCTGCCCCTGAGCCAACATTGTGGTTTTTACTTGACCACAGAAGACATTGCATTAGTGTGATTAATTTTCATTCCCCACAATTCTTTGGCACTGAGTTAGCAATCTGATTCAATTTGTGCTAATGTTTGGAAAGTTGGCCATGAATTTGGATCTGGGGAAGTATCATAAGGGTGGTGTCAGGATCTCAGCAAATTGGTCCAGCAGTGTCATTAGTTTATACCTGATGGGATAAACCCACTGGTTACAGTCCCAGAAGCAACAGTCCTGGAGCACTGAAAGATCAGCTGTCTCAGGTACCATGAGGTCTGAAGCAGAGACCATGGGGAATAGGGGAAAGACCATCACTCAGGACTAGGGTGATATGGGGGAAGAGGAGGAGTTGTGGGTAGAACAAGCAGTGGCAGACGTGGTGGGCCTACAAACTGAGGAGCCAGGAGCAGAGCCCTCCTAGCTCCATAAAAAAGCATGTCAAAATACGAAAGCATACTCTTTTGGGTGTAGTCCCCAGGGATCTCGAGTGACTACTGATCCTCCTGCTATATGTGCGGGAATGCTAACTCCTGCATCATGGTGCATGCTGCAATCAGTTGCTACCAAAATTTCCCAAAAAGGGTTGGGTGAAAGAGCTTACTGAAAAACAGCCTATTGAATTACATCACTGATCTGGTTCTCCTTCACTGTGTTTAGAAACATAATTCATCAGAACAGTACAAGGCTGTAGTTTCAGTAAAACCTCACACAAGGTACTGCAAATGATATTGCTCTCCTTTTTAAAAAAAAAAGAGGAAATAAGTGCCTTGGAAGTAATACAGTGAAGATTCATTATATTGACTGCTGTCAGGAAGGGATTACCCTGTAAGGAAGGTTTGAATGGCATAAAGCTGTACACTCAGGTGATTCCATTTAAATTGACCAATTGTAATGTTTGGTGAAGAAACATCAAAATTGGAAAATAAATATAGGACTCAGTAAATTGGGACTAGATGAAGCTATTCTTTAGGTACTTCAACCCTGAGGATTGGGGGTGAGGTGGGAATGGTTTAAAAGCAAGGCTAAGAAATAGAAGGATCAATGAAATTATTAAAATTTGAGGAAGAAAGATGAAAGAAGAAAGAGGTTGAGGTTTTGTATTATTTTACTGTCCTTCCAACTAGAAATTGGAAAGTTATGTTACTTCTGGTGTACATTCAGCATGTTAACCTTGAAGGATGGTGGTGAAGTTAATCCTTTGGTGATTTGCAAACATCAGGATGCTGCCAAGAATGTGCTTAAAGCAGAGTTGTAAATAAATGCATACAACTGTAGACAAGTTTAAATTCACATTGCTTGTCCTGCTGGGTTTTCTTTTCACCCAGTGACCCACTGCTGTTCTTATTATAATGATTTATGATCTCCGATACTTTTTTTTCTATACATGGTCTATTTCAAAATCTCTGCTCTAGCCACTGATGTCAAGACACCACCCAGCAAAGTTCTTTCAGATTGATTGAGCATTTAGGGTGTATTTCCCCAGAATCAACAGGACCCAAGAACAAACGTTGCTAAATTGAACTTCCTGCCTCTGATGCATGGTGAACTCTGATTTTTATACAAGCCAGCAGAATCATTTGGTATGGAGCTGTTCTGTAAAAGAGCAGAAGACAAGATAAGCATTATTAAAAAGCAGGAATTGCTGGTCCTAGCCAGGAGAAAATATGGGGCAATGCCATTCAATGGCTGAGGGAAAGTGAAACCCTACAAAATTCATTTTCCTATTTAACTTCCAGTGAGACTTACTGAAAAGTGCACTTCTGTGTGCATTGACAACATGATTTCATTTGGCTGTGAAACATTTCACAAGCATTCAATCAGCCTTAATATTTAAACTATTTCCATAAGACAGATCACTTAGATGAACAACAGAGGGTTACTGACACCCATGAATTCAAATCCTAGTGACTGGTGTCTTCAAGAGATGGAAGGAAGGGGATAACTTGAAAACAAATAACATTTGCCACCTGAACACAGGGGTATTTAACTGACAAGAAACTACCACAGAACTTTCCAAAAGTGTTTCAAACCCAAATAAAACACTGTTTGAAAGAATTGTGCTCTGTCAGTTCATAACTTCTGATGAAGTCCATTGCAAAATACACAGACTTATACACACAAGACATCAGGAGTTCAAATAAAGTCTTTGTAGTTTATTCAAGGGCTCTTCACAGACTTTCTCTGGAACTTTGTAGAAAGCTTTGTTGTGACCCACTGAGAATTAGTCACACGACAGAATTCTTAAAGAAGTGGCAGTCTTAAGTAACAATGACTTTTCACAACAAATATTACATATACTTTCACTGCCAATTCCAATATCTCACATATCTTCAATTCCATCACTGAATTTTTGACTTATGACACTGGCCATCATTACCTGGGTAAATTTGGATATCATAAATTGACTCCATAATTATTCTGCTAACCACCCTGCCCAACAGATGAATTAGATGTTTTAATGTGGCATTATCTGTATTCCTGAAGCTGCAACTCAAGTTGTAACTTACTTCAAGTTGTATTATCCCTTTGAAATAGCCAAGGTACTGTAATGTAAAGCCCATCAACAATATATTTTAAAGTCCCTTTGAACATAAATCAGTACGTCATTAGTTCCCAATAGTTTGAATTAAATGATGCCACCATTTGAGAAAAGCTAGAACATTTCATTAATGTATTTTAATGATTCCTATTAAAATGTCTCAAAATTTTCATATATTATTTTAACCTTGTGCTCAATCAAACTCGTATGAGTCAGATTTTGATGATCTGAAGGTGATTGCTGTAATTGATGCTGAGGCTCATCTGCTCTTCTAAGTAGCAGAGTGAACATTATGCCATTTTATAAGAATGTTTTTTTTCATAACAAATAAAGAAAATATTCCTTGAAACATAAAGTCTACTGGGTCTACAGAGAAAAATGCTGTCTGTGCACTGTGATTGCATAAATATGAATATTTAGAACCAACTCAAAGTACTTTTGAGTGTTTTGTTTCTTTTACAGTCTCCAATTCATTTACTTTGAAATTTTACAGAAGCCCATCTCCTTTCCCTGATCCACAACAATGTACTGCAAGGAAAAGTCAATCATACCAACCACCTTTTCTCATCAAGGTGCTCATTCTTTACTGGGGACTTGGTACCTCCTCCAATTGATCAATATTCATGGGCAAGCACTAGGGAGATTCAGTAGTTAATTGAACTATGGAAGCTTCACATCAAAGGTAAAGGCTCCCTTCACTTGACATGTATTCTGGATAGATTTTGGCATGTCTCTGCCCATGGTGACCTTATCCAATTTTGAAGCCAATTGCCAAGCTGACATATCAACAATGTCCACATCTGGGGATCAGACTACCAAATACTTGGACCAAATTACTCAGATACTCATGAGGCCTTTCTCCCCAGTCATCTGGAGAGTCTGTATGTGAATCCCATGAAAAACCAACTGAGGGAAGTGATCCACATCTAACCTCACACAAAGTTTAATTCAATCATATTGAGGTTATCAACTTTCATGCCAAATTTCACAGTTTATATACTTGTAGTTATTTCTTTCATAAGGATGTTTGACTGCTGTCAGTAAAGTGAGATTTGTAAAACCTCCACATAATACACAAAGTTATCCCAACGAACATGTTGCTACGTCTCCACCTCTACACAGGTGTGTCTTAATGTATCATGGTTCAATGGAGTTAAACTAAGAATATATCCAGCAAGTTAGTCATTTCCTTGCATTTCTTTCTGGTTCCTTTTGGAACAGCCATTCTCCACCAATGCAGATGTTTGGGCAATATATTCTTAACCATTTTCTTTTCCCTCTTGCCAAGACTTTTACAATTTTTTTTATAATACAGCCACAGATTCTTTAATAATTGGCAAAAGAAACTGCCGCAAAAAGGATGAGGTAATTCTTAATGAGAGCTTAGTTATAACATGGGGTTGCTTGACCCATTTCCTAAGATATGAATCAAATACAAAAAGTATCATTTGAAGATTTATAGGTCACACATCCTCCTGTAGCACAATCCGTAATAACACTAGGAAACGTGGTGAAATTCTCTGATATGCAAGTGCTTACTACCAAAACAGATACTGAGTATTAAGCCTGCACGCAAACAGATGAGGTATGGTAACTATATGGTTGGATCAGTCTAAGTTCTGAGCAGAATGGGAGCCCACTGTGCTTGAAAGCTTCCACACAATGCTTCTCACAATAAAGTTAAGACGGAAAGTCAGATTGTTCTTAGAACAGTAAAGGATGATTTGATAAAAAACGTTTGACATTTTTAACAGTTTTGAGAGAATAAAAAAGATCGTTCTTCCAGTAGCAGAAGCGTTTGCAAACAAAGGGCATATATTTAAAGGTAATTGGTTAAAATACTGGAGATATATGAATCAGAAGTATTTTGTCATAATTTGGTTGCACTGCCTGAAATTGTGGTGCAATTAGATTTTATAATAACTTCCAATGAGGGGAATAAATACTTGAAAAGGAACCTTTTGAAGAGCAATGTAGAAAAAGCAGAGGTTTAGAGCCAATTGAATAGCCCTTTCAGAGAACCAACATCTATGCAATGGCCTTAATGATCAAAATTCTGACAGAACTCCGTGGGCTGGATACATGGAGGACAAATATTCTGAGTGAGGGGTCAAGGATGAGGGAATACAGTCTCAGATTAAGGGCCAGGTCATTTAGGACATAAAGTAGGAGCAATTGCTTTGCTTAGAGGATGGTAAACCCGTGGGATTCTTTATTATAAAAGGCTGTGGAGGTCAAGTCACTGAACACATTTAAGATAAATAGATTTCTGGACACAAGATACCTCAGGGCATAGGTGTAAAAGTGGCAATTTGGTATTAGGACAGAGGATCAGCCACAATTGCATCAAATTCAGATCAGGCTTAAAGGGCCAAACTCGTCCTGTTGCGACATTTCTATATTTCTATCATCTCCTGAGCTGTATCCTTCACTAATTCTATGAGTAGCAGTGACTGGAAACGTACGTCAAGCTTTCACTCATCGATGAATTTTATGGCAAAGAGGCAAGTATCAGATCATATTCTTTCCAATAAGATGAGAAGACAATTTAGAAGGAAACATCAACACCATTGTTCTCTCTACTCTGATCTTAGTACTCAGATCACAACACTAATAATTTATATTAAAAGGTCACAATTCTGCCATCTACTTTGGTGTCCAAGTGGCATGAGGAATGAAGGATAAAAATTACTTCAAAATTCTGAAGCTGAGTATGTTACTATACTGGAAATCAGTGTTTTCAGTGGGCCAAAGCATTCAATGAAATGAACAATTAGGGTAACATCACAGAAAATCTTTGTTGCAATAGATGCCAAATCCAACATGGCAAAGCCTCCTTACAAATGGAGTCAACAGGTATGTATCAGGTGCAGAGAATGGTGGCTGATACAAAGCTGCTTGCTTTGTGCTTCCACAAAAGTGAAATTTCTATCACAATGGATTCACTAACATAACAAAGCTTCTCTCAACAATTTTATGAAAGTTATCTAAATCTTTAACTGAAAGTTTAAAATGACCACCTCCAAACAGCAAGTGCAACTATTCAAATGGAAATCTTGGAAGTGATAAGAAAATATATTTTTAAAAAATCAAATAATAACAACAGCAATACTTTTATTTGGGGTTTTGTTATAGATTGTATGGATGCATGTTGGTCATGGAAAAGATTCTTCTGAAGCAAGGAGCAGAAGATGTTTTACAACTAAGCTCAATAACATTGACACAAGGGGTTCAGGTAGCTATTCACCGCATTTCCCTTTTGTCTGAATACAAAGATTCAGCTGCAACATTAGAGTAACATTGATATTATAATTTAAAACCAGTGGACTTATTTTACATACAGAATGACATAGGAAGGCAAAGAAATTCAATGTTTACCGTATGCTTTCCTTCTAAGCTGTGGAAGAAATAATTAAATGTACTTGTTCTGTACAAAACATTGCTATTATACCAGCTAATGAGCTCATACAAGTGCGGCTTTACAAGGCCAATTGGTTTACTGAGGCATTAAATCCAACAAGCCTATAAAACAATGTGTCACCAGATAAAACTTCACATTTTTAATACATGTAAATAAATGTGGCATTATATGAAAAGGTGCTCAGTGTAGAAACAATTCATAGAATCACCCAGAAGAGATGATCAGATGATGCCTTTTAAAAATAAAGTTGCTCCCTTTGTATAGAGAACAGGATTTGAGTTTATACTACTCTAGATCTCTTCTTCCCCATGAACCCCATCATTTCTCTGTATTAAAATGCATCTGCTATTTGTAGGCTACTTCACGAGTGCACATCTTCCCAGGAGTGCATGTGTTACTGGGACTGAAAGGCTTGTGTTATAAGGAGAGACTGGATAGTCTGGGAATGTTTTCCCTGGCACTGAGGGGTGACCTTATAGAAATATATTAAACCATGAGGGGCATAGATAAGGTGAATGGTCACAGTCTTTATTCCAGGGTAGGGTAGGAGAGTCTAAAACGAGAGGCCATAGGTTGAAGGAGAGAGGGGAAAGACTTAAAGGGACCCAAGGGGCAAATTTTTTCTCACAGATGGTGGTGGGTATATGTAACAAGCTGTCAAAAGCGGGTATAATTATGACAGTTAAAGGACATTTACACAAGTGCATGGATAGGAAATGTTTGGAGGGTTATGTGCCAAACAAAGCCAAATGGGACTAGCTCAGGTAGGCAACTTGGTTGGCCTGGATGAGTTGGGGAGAAGGGACTGCTTCCATGTTGTATGACTCTATAATGCACTATCCTCCCAACTGCTTTCTACATAACCAAATTTCATGTCATCCTCAGACACTGAAAATATGCCATTTGCATCAAAGGTAATTAGCAGATTGTCAATGAGACCATAGGTCCTAATATCCATCACTGGAAGGGCAGGGATACCACTACCTTCCCTTCAGACTGAGAAACAACCTTCTCTTTGTTTTCTGTCTCTGAAGCAGATTTATAAATGCACTGCCATGACCTTTTATTCCCATGTGCTTCAAGTTTGCCAAGAAGTCTACCATGCAGGAATTTATTAATTGGAAATTTTAACCTTTCCTGCCACAGCCACCTCAGTGAAAACCTCATCCCCAAATTGCACACAGTTGTATGTTCAAAGCCACAGAAGCTTTGCCTTGGGTCTTCCATTCACCATAATAAATCATCGTCTGCAAGTCTGCTCAGTTGTTCCCTCATCCCCACTCCAATATGGTTCATCAACAACATGAACAATAGACAATAGTAGCAGAAGTAGACCATTCGGCCCTTCAAGTCTGCACTGCCATTTTGAGAT
>JARFYF010000017.1:34164748-34179956 GCA_030265395.1 Rhina ancylostomus | reverse complement strand
CTCAGGCACCTGGGTTTAATCCAGGCAGAACAGATGGGAGGGAAGTCTCCAGTCCTTGATAACTATTAAGGATCTTTATTGAAATGAGTATTAGCAGCCCAACAGGAAAAGAGGATGTATTGTCAGTGTGAAGCGCTACCCCTCATTCTTCATACATAGCTCATTTTCAGAACTATGTTCTTTCTTATAGATTCAATTCGCCATTTAAAAGTTTCTCAGCCATTAGCTTATGGCTGTCAATTTAATGATATCTGTGTGTCCATTGGCTGCCTGGAAGTTGTATTCCCATTTGTACTGGTTTTGACCTGCTGTATTCTCCAGTAACTAAATGCAACTCCCAACTGTTGCATATTTAGGAAAATGGCCTGAGATGCCAAAATACTCACAACCATACAAAATGGTGCCAAATTCTGATCATCCAAACAAGTGTATATCCTACTGATCAGTGGTCAATCATTTATTACAGCATGGGAATATACCAGACGAGAGTCTGGATAACCTATCCAGAGACATGTGTTCAAACCCCCCTACTGCTGTTGAGGAATTCACATCTAGTTTAATTTGATGAAAAAATGGTGGCCATGATCTTTACCAGACTGTTGTAAAATTCTACCTAGTCCACTAATTCCCTTCAGGAAAGAAAATTTTGCTTACTTCACCTTGCTAATATACGTCTCTTAACTGCCTCTGAAATGGTCGGACAAGCTATTCAATTCCATCAAATCTGCTAGTGTTAAAAAGTGGTCAGAACAAAACTGGATAAACCATACAGCATTGACCTGGGCACAGGATGAAGACATGGGAAAGTTTTCAGTCCAGTTGACTCTGCAAATTGGGAAGGCTGCTCCCAAAGGCTAGTCAGGCAAAAGCTATCTAGTTTTCTAAATGCCCATTTAGAAATTATTAATAAAAAAATACATAGAGTTTTAAATAATTAAAGACACTAAAGCAAAATATTAACTTAGGTTTTCCCTTTTCGTAAAAGCCTTTTTTTTCCTTTCAAAGTCAATGGACTTGCTAATCACACACCAGGTGAAAACCGGAAAAGATTCGGTGGGCAGAAGAGGTGGAAACGTCGGCTAGTTCGTGCTCCATTCCTGGACTCCATGCAGAGCCTTATGCCAGTGTGAAGCTAGCAAACTGTCAGCATTTTACATCAAGCCCTAGCCCATTATTTATTATTGTTGTGAACCTGTATAACAAGATCTCACTATATATGAGGGACTCATCTCTTTCATTATACTGTACCTTTTTCAAATTCTGCTGAGAGCTTGAAGACATGATCAAATTCTCAAGCCAAAAGTTCATTAATGTAGCAATGGATCATTTGGAGACAGGATTGGTGATATCTCTTCAGTGTTTTGAAGTGCTTTTTGTGTGTCGTCCATGTCTCCGAGGCATTGAGATAAGTGATCCCCAGTAGACCATGAGCTTTGTGCCTGATTAAAGTCATAATCTTTATTCCTTTCTTCACTGTGATTCACTGCTCCAATATGGGAATTGATCCAACTTTTCCTACACTTATCATGGATTTTTATTGTCAGAGGGAGTTTTGCACATTGGGAGCAGTTGGTAGAGGACTTTTGATTTGCAATGTTAAATGAAAGGTCCATTCTCAAGGAATGAGTTGATGATGGTTTGGACCTCAGCCTCCAAACGTGCACACAAGCAAACATTGGCCCTGTACTGGAGTTTGATGAATAGAGTTGGAGTGACCTTGGTTCTGGAGTGGAGGTGACATAGGTTGAACAGTTTCCCATTTGTCCTTCAGATCAGGTCCACTCCAGCAGGAGGGTTATTGGAGTCGGATCAAGCATTGTGGTGAAAAAGATTGCAAAAAATGGGGTGATGATGCATCCTTGTTGACACAGGTCTGCACTGAGGTTGAATCTGTTGTGGATCTTTTGGTTAAGACCTTGGTTGACCTGCCATTATTCAAAGACATAAGATGGAGATGAATTTCTGTGGACTGCCAAAATTGAGAAGAATGCTCCACAATCCTCTTCTGATTGACAAAGTCAAAGGCTTTTATGAGACCCAAATAGACCATATGTAACATTTGATTTGACTGCATGCAGTGATATTGGAGTTGACACACATTGATGCTTGATGAAAAAGAACATTTAAAATCTGCCTTCAGCCTAGCAGTAATGGCTGCTCATTGCTTAATTGGCCTTTTGTGTTTTTTTTCATTAACCAATCAAGAAATATCAATCATCAACATTTTATCTGTAACACAATTAATATTTCTCTCCTTCCTAATAATGTTAGTTTGTTGTGCACAAGTACTACAATTGATAGCACTTCCTGTTTTCACTAATGGGAGACTTCAATCTCCATTGACAGTTGTACAGGTTATAGGGCTAAGATAATATATTATCCATGGTGAGGGAACTCAGGCAATGCCCTATCAGGAAAAGAGAGTGAAGGAGGCAATAAAATTCACTCCATGTTTCTCAGTGACCTAGCAATTGGTTCACAATGTAAAGCACACTGACGTAGGTTTTCCTGAATAGAAATAACCCTGTGCAAACTGCACACAGAGTAAATCAGTTTGGATAAAGGGGTCATCAAACAGATAATAGTGTCATCTTCTTCTGAAAAGTATATTCCTGCATGCTGTTTTTGATAGTTTTACACTATACCTGTGAATGGGATGCAACATTAAATAATCTATAGAGAATGTGCTTTCACTTGATTAAAAAGAATCCTTAAATTAGAATAGTTACACAAAATAGGAAGAAATACAGAGGAGGGATATATCATATCAGGTCCTACACTGGAGTACAGTGACCATTGAGTCACAGTACAGAAGTTCCAAACAGAAGACGTGCAACTTTTCAATAATGTTTTCAAATGGTAGAGGAAAATAGTTTTGTTGAAAAACACAAGGCATTGCATATCTTCTCATTGATTCAGGTGAGAGGAGAATGTCTAATACTAGAGAGCATGCATTTAAGGTGAAAGAGGGTAAGATTTTTGTTTACACACAGGGAGTGGTGGGTGCCTGGAATGCACTGCAAGGGGTGGCAGTAGAGGCAAATAGGATCGAGGATATTAAGAGGCTCTTAGATAGGCTTTTGAATGTGCAGAGAATGTAGGGATATGAACCTTGTGTAGGCAGAGGGATTAGTTTAGTTAGGTATTTAATTACTAGTTTTATTAGTTTGGCACAATATCGTGGTTCGAAGGGCCTGTTCCTGTGTTTTACTGTTCTATGTTCTAAGAGAAGGAGCAGAAGATTGTTTTCTGCTCATTGAAGTTCCTGCAGGCAGAGCATTGTTGCACCCATCCTCCTTCTATGAAATCATCTCCAGAGAAGTATGCAAAGAGTGTGCAGCAATCAGTGGATATGTAAAATTCTATACAAAGCAAAAACTTAAGTAATAAATTATGGGCAGAATTGAGGTTTTTATTGGAAACAATGAATGGACCTGTATTTTAAAAAGATGACATTCTCAGCATACACAAAGTCTTCTACAATTACTTTTGTGTGCACTGGCAATTAGTTGGTAGACAAATGCATCGACTAATTTATACTCAGTCAAGTCTCACAAACAGCAAGTAAGATGATTGACCAATTAGTCTGCTTTCTACTGGTGCTGGTCAGAATAAACATTGCCAAGGACACAAAGAAATATCCAAATATTTATAGGATTTATAGGATTGTTTAGAAGGGATTGAAGTAGATAGTCATACACTCCATTTAACATTTAATCCAAATGAGAACACCTCCAATGATACAGTACCTACTCAAGATTGCTCTAATAATTTAGTTCAGATTCATTTCCTGGATTGGACCTGAACCCATTGTCTATTGGCTCAGAGGCAACATTATTGACAATTCTAATATTGTCCTAACAGTGAAAAAATAGAAAGCAAGGATTAAATTTGTTTTTGTTAATACTTTAGTTCAAGATAAAGGCCACTTGAATATTCACATAAACTATGCTAATTTATGTTTTTACAAGCTTTGGAAAGAAAGGAGCTTGCCACCTCCAGATTGCAGGAAGGTAATAGCAGTCCTCATTTCAGCCCTTCTCATTTTGGTGATTTACACAGATTTGGACAGGCTGTAGCAGATCTCTGAAATAATCCATAAACACAATTGTACCGTGTTACTTCAGCAGAATTTTTTTGGAAAATACCACACAGATCAGTTTTAAACAGAAAAGAATCCAGCCTTCATCTGCAGTGCAAAATCATGCTTGCAGAATACTTGCCAACTCCTCTAAATGAATGTTACGTGAACAAAAAACTTTTTTTTGCAATGTTTGTTCATTTGAACAGATAGCAATAGAGGAAGGTCTAGCCTGCACACTACAATGGGTTAAAGTCCATTACTCCCTGTTGGAATCTGTAAAATGATTTCATCCTGATCGTATTTCCTTCAAAGCCTATTAAAATTATATTAAAATAGTCTATCTACTTACAACCCTCCTGTTAAATCAATCCAAAATATATTGAGTTCTCTGATTGGTTGTGATTTTAAATTTATGCAATTGACCTAAAATTAACAATTACATTAGAGGAAAAAGGATAATGTGAGTCTGCTTAAACTTAACTGCTGGAGCTGATTTAAAACATAAATGAGTCCAATCTGTTGTACATTTGGAAAGTAAATAACCCATAGTGTAGATACATGCAGGCATACTGCTAAGCTGATCTGGTACTCAAAAGGTTAAGCTGTATCTCTGCAAACACTGCGCTCCTCAAGAACTGATTTTGCACATGTCTTTATCTGTCATCACACCATGTGCATGAAAAGAAACCCCAGAAGTCGGGAAAGCAGGGAATCCCATGCCTTCTGCCAATTGCTGTTGAAATGCTGGTACTGAGCTAACCGCTGGTGTATCTGCCCCACAAAAGATTCAGTGATTCTTCTATGGGAAGGAAGAAAATGATACAGTTGAACTACATCAGTCTGTTTTCTTCACATTGCCATTGCGTTGCTGTCCAAACCATAACTTTTATCCGATTGTCTGAGAGTTCCACTGATCCTCTGTCCTTCATTTGCACCTTGCGGTAAATCGGGATTGTGCTTCTGCAAACTCCTTAAAACGGTGTTTCACTGAAGGTATCAAATTGGATGAACTAGGAATCCAAAATGACATTAAAATAACTCAACTCATTCTACTTAAGTAAGCAAGATGTTGACAAAAATTTATATTTACTTCTTCAAAATATTCATGTAACTGGGATTTACATTAAGTTGTAAATCAAAACATTGCATTGAACCAATCAATCATTCTGTATATTTCCCTATCACCAGAGACCTTATAAAATCAAATAGAGAGGACACTCTTCCACTACTGCATATAAGCACAGGAACCAATTCAGCTTAATGGGGGAAGCATACATTTTTCGGTTTAAGATGGCAATAACAGATGAAAGCACAGGCCTTACTCTACGTAGAAAAGAAAAGAGAAATAGAAGCTATCTCCCTTGAGCTACTTCTCATTTGGAGCACATGTAACATGCTAGCCCCAGTCCCAGTATTATTTTAATGAATAGTTTTGAGAACCATTGGGATCACAAGGAGATTGAACTTAATGTTGTCATTGGCTAAAGCAACTACTATTCTAGTCTTCGAATATCACTTTAATATCCTGTACTATTTCATTGGTTTTTATCTCAGAACCTACAGGTCACTTTAGTCTCAGTGCCTAATTTTCCAATTACTGTTGTGTATTTTATTATTGCCTGGCTGAACTCGTCAAAGACTCTCTTAAAATAATCCCAATGTTAAGTAAAAGAGCATACATGAATTAGGGTTTTTATTTTGTTTGTCCTACCTTGTTATTTTTCTTGTTACCAAAACAATTTGTAGGATAATAACCTTTTACCATTTTATACATCCATACTTACTAATTATGGAAGATTGTCTCCATGTCTTCTCTCGTTCACTCTCTAATACTGAAGGATAGACAGTAATTTAAACTAACAAATAAAAGGCACTTTATAAATAAAGGAACTTACATTACGCAACACAGCACTGCATACAGCTTTCTCCATAGAAAATATTTGCCATTTTTTGCAGTACACTGAAACATTATAGCAGCATATAGAGAGCAGATGATCACTTGCTGCATTTCTTAAAGTGATACCAACCAATGTTATATAGAACAATACAGCACAATACAGGCCCTTCAGCCCACCATTTGCATATATATTATGCAAATGAAATAACAAGTGGAAACAACAACCAACTTTTCATGCTTCCAGCTCACATAATAATCTTTAATGAATCTCCAAGGATCATTCACTCCACTTCAGAGTACGGTGCTCAAAGTAGCAGTGTCCAAGCTGTCAAAACCTATTATATTAATGTGTGCATTTTATAACATGGATGACTTTCTTATATTTTAAATGAATTGTTTTCCACATCACTTGATAGTTTGATTTAAATGGTAATTTACTGTATTATAATGGAAAATAGGAAGTTTTCTTTTAAACTTGATTTTTTTGGTGGTGATCTTAACATTAATGCTGGAGCATCAATTACTGGATTTAGCTTCCTATGTTATTTTTAAACCATCTAAAAAAAATTCAACATCTACTTGTTCTCCTTCTAATGTCCTCTGGTTTAGTGAAAGGAACCTTGCCTCACAACTAATGTCTCATAACTAAATCCTTTTATTTCTGGCATCATTTTATTAAATATCTTCTGCATCTTCACCTTGGCCTTGGCATCCTTCCTAAATCAGGGAGGCAAAAACTTGACACAATGGCCACCATGTATTTATTGGAAAGGTAGATCCAGCCAAACTTGAACCAGTTTGACAAGCTCTTCACTACCAAAGTTCAAAGTTCTGACCAATAATCTAACTATAATATACCAGTTGATACTTCTAATTCTCACATTACTTATTCACTGTCATAATTATCACTCCTGCTTCTCAAACAAAGAATATGTATATTTGTGCTTTACAAGTTTTATCAGTTAGTCACCTTACATGTTAAGGCTTGCTTGTCTAGATATGTCCAAAGCTTTAAGTCTCCGTGGCTACATGACTCCTCAGTAGATGAACCTTCCTAACTAGAAAGGTGCCGGTTTGATCTCTCATCTGTGACAGGTGTGCTTCACTTGTGTTCTATGCAGCAAATTGGGATAGGAGAGGATTGACCCCCATGAAACAAATCTTACAGGATGTGCAAACATACGGATACAAAACAGTGGCTGGATCAGCTTGCCAGCACTCACATTCAATAATCTGACATGAACTGCAGTCACCTGGGCATGGTACTGGTGAGTTTTAGATAACCATGGGACAATAGCCCAGTATGCACAGGAAGATAAGTAGCAGTTTGAATAAGCGGTACAGTTGTGAGGCACAGGGAGGGCTTTGGAAGAGAAGCCCATTAAACAGATGTTTTAAAAATCTTATCCTATATTTAGCAGCATAGAGATGCATTTCAGTGTTTAAGACTTTAAAGCAGATCTTTTGACAAGGCAAAATATATGCTCTAAAATGTGAATGCATGGATAGAATTTCTAATGATTACTGCACATAGTTTCTATTAAACTAAAAAGAAAGACTGTCTTAAAACATCTGTTTTTAATTTATTAAAGAATTGTGAATTTCAGTAAAATTTGTAAACTTCTGTGGATTTTTTTGTTATTTTGATTTACAGTGGTTACTAATCCTTGGAAAGCTTACAGAAAATGATAAACAGTATATGGATTTCCACTGACTGAACTAACTCTTGTAAGCTGCATTATTTCCTGTGTGAAGGGCTCCTCCTATTTCATTAATTCTACTCATCTTGATCTTTAACCAAAATATGTGGGCAAACAGAACAATTCCAAAGCATGCAACTAGTTCCTACAAGGAGTTTGGACATCAACATAATATGACTGTGTAACTCATGATTACTAAGATAAAATGATATATCTCATCGGGGATGTACACAAGTTGCTGAGGTTTGGCTACTCAACATACATTCTGCCTGAATTAAAGGAAAATCAAGTGGAATATTTAATGCTCAGCCAATGTGCTACTGCCAATTATATGCCAAAATCCTTATCAGCCCCACTCTATCCAGCCTCCAACCAAGGAATCTGAAATTCTCTCATTGGTTTATTTACAAAAGAAATCACAAATATATTTTCTCACTTAAATTCAGAGAAATAACTTCTATGACAAGGCATGTCATTCACAGCTCTATGTTAAGCAACATTCTTAATCAAACTTAAGTTGATATTTTTGTAAAGCTTATGAGTGACTCGTGGGCATGACCAAGGTAATCTTACTCAGTGGATACTAGGGACATGTATTATCCAGTTTCTAAGAACTATTATATAGTTAGAAACTGTTTTCAAGTACACTGATATATTTTATTTGGTTTGATTGAGTTTGTTTTGGAATATAAATAACCCTGAGTAACATAGAGAGAAGAGCATTGCTATAACATCAAATATGGTAAATTAAATGCTTGTTAAATCCTTTAGAATAGTCAAGCCAAAACTCTTGTCATTCTTATAGCATCACAGAAGCATGCCATTAGGTTCATCAGCTCCATGTTGGTTCCCCAGAGAGTAATCCCATTAGTCTCATTCCCTTTCTCCCTAAATCCTTGTATCCCTGAAACTTCATGCATGCCCATCAATTCCCCTTTGATTCTTTTTGCCATTAAACTGAACTAGGGAATAACTTACATTGTCAACTAACATACCAGTTCATCTCTGGAGTGAGGAAGAAACCAGAGTACCTGGCAGAAACCCACGCAGTCACAGAGAGAATGTGCAAACTCCATACAGGCAGCACCTGAGGTCAGAATCAAATTCAAGTTCCTGGACTTGTGAGGCAGCAGTACTAACTGGCATTTTCCAACTTGCAGATTTGAAGACAAAATTGGTAACATTTTAATGTAATATGTGCTCATTTCCTTACCAACATTCCATATTATTCAATGTGGAGAAGGAAAGCAGTATTGTACACCCAACAAGCATCTCCATAGGCCCATTCCATGAGATTTCTTCTAGTGACCCATCAAGAAATTTGGTGGTAAACACCAGTGAACATTGAAGGAAGGAAACATCGATTTTATTGTCCTTTCCAGGGTGATATCCCTGAGATAAGCAAAAGGCCTCAAGGGGATGTTTGATGAGTGAATGTCAGTCAATCATGAGGCTTAAATCTACCAAGCCTTGCTGTGGTCCTAAGGGCTAGTGATGTGGCCACACAATTATTTAACATGAATTGCTTCAGTCACTAACATATGGTGAATATATGCAAATCAATTATTGGAAGCAAAATATAATTTTTCCCTTCTTTATACTTTTCACTGCCAACATTTTAACTTTGTTTCCTGTCACGTACCATTCCCTTCTTGAATAGGCAAATAGGCAGCTGGTGCCAGGCATCTGCCAGTGCCATATGTAATTGCCCCTGAAAGAGATAAGCAAGTGTAACATAACACAACTGATCAACTCATACTTCCAGCACTGCCTTCTGAGAAAAGTCTAACATCTGCCCCACCCACAATACAGCCAAAGACATTCTATTCAGGGAATTAAGAGTCATGAAACCATTGTATGACATACAACAGTGATGTACCAATGCTGAGCACTGATGTCTTGTGCCAGCATGCATTGCATCTCAAATTAATAAAAATTGTAAGTAGAAGCAATGATCAATGAGAAAAAGTGCATATCAATGAAATGGCATTCAACATGCTTAAAGTGGGAAAATATATTCTGAGCTACCATGGTATTTCGGAAAATGAATCTATTAAGAAAAGTGGTTTTAGTAATCTCTCTCCAAAGTTCCAATTGTTCATCAGCAGAGAATCTCAAAAAGCACTCAAATTTAATTAGAAAGTGGGTGTACTGAAATAACTAAGACAAATCATAATGAATCTTAAATTGTACTGAAAATACCTTAATTTAGAAACACTTGCTGGAACTCAAGAGACTTGAAATCAATAAAATAAAATTTACATTAACTCTTTAGAATTAAAACCAAAACAAAATTATTGCCATTATGGTCATATTGCATTTGTATCTCCAGCAAAAATATTGCTATGAAACTGTTGAAATATTTTTCAAATCAATTTTGATGAAAAGTTGCCTTGGAGGAGTAAAAAAAAAGTGCGGGTATGATCTTTGTCAAATTTAACAGTGCATTTTCTTGTTTGATGGATATGTCGCTGCTCATCTAATAATAATTTCAAAAATGATGCTTTTATGAATGGCCAGTCTCTTTGCATTTCTTCCATCATAAATCTCTTGAGGTTCACGTGTCCTTTATCTTGGATTCTTTGTGCAACTTGCCATATGTCATGAAAATTAAGCAAGTGAAATTCTAGATTATCCATTCTCAAAAGCAAACCTAAGTAGAATTTATGAAAATGAAATGTGCGACAATCCCGCAATTGTTTCAGCTAACAGGCTGCATAAGGTTCTCAGTTTAAGATATCATAAAATGCTGTTTAGTGCATCCTGCAAGAGGCTGTCACATTATTTGTGTGAACAATACCAGGGACATACATAGACACAATACCTGAATAGGGTAAAAGTGAATGAATTAGAATATTCTCATTCAAACCAGGCTTCATATGTGGTAGATCTAGCAAGGATTTAACAGAATTTCTGTTTCTACTCCTATAATTAAACAAACTAAAAATGTATTTGCATATGGAAGTCAGAAAAGATGACCCCCATCTTTAGAAAAGATCTTACGTAGTACATTTGAACACTGATAATAAATAATTCAGTATGCTAGTCAAGGAACTGGAACTGGCAATCATAGAAAAATGGAATTTTTGACTTGTTTTAAGCAGCACTGCTTATTTTGCCCTACAAGAAATAAAAAGATGCAGTGTCTTTGTGCTTTCAAATGCATGATACTGCTGGCAACATATTTTACCATGTTTATGAAGCATAAGAGACTTGCTCTGAAAATGCACTGTATTCGAGTTCCTTTATACACTCATGGATTACTGTCATACTGCTTTCAAATCGTGATAAGTTTACATTTATTTATGTTTTTTTACTTAGTCAGAGGTTACCATTAATAATAGATTACTTCTTTATTCCACACTTTGCTTTTTAATACAAAGTAATGTGATTTACAAAATGTAAAATTCAACAAGATTGGTGGTCGCTTTCAAAACTACCTGAGAGAGGCAACAATTCCCAAGATAGATAAAATATTTCATCCCTTGTCTGCCATCGTTACTGATTCCCCCATGGATTTGGGGTTGATCTCTTCACTTTCCTCTGCGCCTTCCACCTGTGCCACTCTGTATATTATGTTTGTATAGGCTGATTTTCTGAATATGCATATTGTATTCTAACAAATCCACTCACCCACTCCTCACAAACCTTGGCTTGTATATGAGAAAAGTAATCAAAAATGTTATGAGAAACAGAGACAGAAAATGTTTATTGAGTGCAGAAGAGGTGAAACATCAGCAGTTTGAACTTGATGAAAACTTTAGGAAATATTTTTCTCTGCAGAAATGCAATTCAAAAATTATGTTTATTCCCTTGATGGTGCACACACAGCAAGTTCATAATCTCACCCTTATTGTTAAGAGGAAGATTAAATAGAACTAACTGAATAAAACCATTATGTTTTCTATTTGGTGTGCACACCTCAGATCGCATCAAGCTGGTTTTTAATTGAATCATGTGGGTAAACTGGAGAGAAAAGTACCCCTGGGTGACTTTTGGGCAATTCCTCATAGCTAGTTATGCAACAGCATTTTTGACACTTGTCTGTAAGCATGATGTGTCAGTTCGACCTAGTCATTGCATGGAAGAGTCAAATGAGGGAAAGAAGTCTAAAATCAGGCTCCAAAAACAAACAGAAAACTTTTACAAAAGGAAGTTTTAAAATATTGAAGAATAAGGTTTGAAATGATATTTTACCAATTATGATAAACAGAATGAGCTTGCTGCCTCTCATCTCCACATTGCATAATCCTTTTACCCATGCAACTTAATTGTCACATTTTGAAATGCTTTCTCACAATCCAATCACAGCCATTATTAGCAGGTGAATGATAAATGCATTGATACCTTCAACAGGATGCAACTATATCTGGTGCCACTTGTCATTTCGCTTTTATTTTAGATATATAAAACTACATTTATATGTGGACTTTCATATTAGTTTTAGTTATTGGTAAGCAGTAACTAAGCATCCTTTTCTGAATAACATACAACAGCTAAGGAGTGACAAACTTAATAGTAGAATGTGCAGGTGATGAGGGTTATTCATGACATTTCAGCAACAGGTACAAACTGGAAAATTATTTATTGATACAATGCCACATTATGCAACACCAAAGCTTTATATTGTTCTTGCACTGACAAATCCAAAAGGGAAAAGCACAACTTTAATAACTTTTCTGAGTACATTAGAGTGGCTGTTAATGGCACTTTTACTTTCATCCTGTGCTAAATTATGCATGTTTAATAGTTTTATTTACATGTCATTCTAGGGTAAAATCTGTTTCTGATCTTAATTCTTATAAATATATCTACAGTCTTGTGTATTAGGAAGCCCGTAAAAACCTGTAAGAATTTGTGCACAACTTTTGGGGAAGAAAAATCAATGGGACTCTAGGACAAATTGTAAATTGTCTAAGATTGATGCAGTATTTTATGGGACTTAATAGGATCCCTTATGACAGTTTTGAAATCCTATAGGATTCTTCCAGGTGAATACCATATGCCAGGAGTCAATTCATTCAGAGAAGAAAATGTTGAAGTACAAATGCTGAGAAAAAAATTTAAAACCATGAGCTCACATTTCGGTGAAATGAATAAAATAACAGACGGTGCCATCTGGAAAGCTTTGTACAAAGAAGATCCAATCTGTTAAGCACAAGCCTGAGTCTCTAGGTCCAGGCCAGCAGGGGACCTGCCAGAGTCCACGTTCCTGACAGAATTCCACCCTCTAAAAATATGGTAGTTCATTGAGTGGGAGCACAGACAAAGTCAAACCATATCCCAGTATGCAGCACTGCGTCCCACTGAGACAATTGATTGATCAGTCCCTTCAAACAGCTGGAGAAGATGTCAAACTGCCAATAACAATATAGTTTGGAAGTTTCTATAATGCACAGACTTGAAGTAAGAGAGGCTGAAGTACATTGAGTCCCCCTACACATCTCATAGATTTTATCCTTCAAGCAAGCAACCTCAGCAAGGACTGCTGTTACCAATGAAATCATACTGTGGTAAACAAGCTAATGTTACAACCATGGAAGTGCAACAAAAACTAACCAAGCCTTTTAGTTTAATCAATATTCCATAATGTACAAGTGTTCTCTGGAGAAACTCGGAAGTTTATTTTGAGGTTATGTAAGCTTGAAAAACCACTTTGTATTTGCTGCCAGGTGAATCATAAGATGATACGCTGTGAGAGCCCTTAGAAGTTCAAAATGGCATCCATGGCATGCAAGCATATTTCTGTAGTGAATTGTGACAGATGGTGGGGATGTAGCACAAACAGTGAACATCTGCCAGATGTATGAAGAATAGAAAGATCATGATGTCACCAGTGCTGATTTGATATCAGCTTTGCCATTTTGGAGCTCAACCCTCTGAACAGCACCTTCTCCTCTTCCTGCACCAGTGAACACACATTCAGCAGTGGACAGAAGCCTCCAACAGATCTTTAGAAAGGACCAACCACTGATTGCAGGTCAGCTCTGGATGTTTTCTTCCAGCTGTCACTCTGATTCTACAAGTATTTGTTGCTTTCCATGATTGTTTCAAAGAGCAAACATCTACATTTAGTGGTGGATGAGAGAGCCTGGCTTTTTGAGGATTGCCAGCTGCCTTGTTATGCCAGAACACTGCCTTGGCAATCCTAGTGATACACATACTCTAGAATGCTGGGTTACTGTGACAACTTCTAAGCCTCTTTACATACTTCAGTCTAAAGCAGTGATCCAGGTATAGTATGAAGCCCTTTTCCAAAATGATGCAGGACACCTCAAAGCTTCTTGATATTAAATACAAGCACTCTGCAAGGATTCTCAATGCAAATATTTTCAGCCTAGTTCACTTTGTTCAGTAGCCTGACACATCAAACACCTAACCTGAGTACTCTGCAGCAGAACTTATGTGCAGTTTACCTCTTGCAAATTGATATCAGCTCTCTGCTTCCTCCTTCTCCTCTCTGCAGGCTTCAAGTGTCTAGTGTCTCAACATGTGCAGATTCCCTTCTCCATGCTATCTTCGTTTAAACAGCCCCTACATATGAACTTCCAAATCATATTCAATGTCGGTTTCCACATGTACCCTGAGACATTCAGTCCTACCTCACAAGCACCTCTCTCAACCCCTCTGCAGACTCCAGATATTGGATGTAGATGTTAATACATTTGATACTTGTCTGACATACAATACATGATGAGCACAAAATTTCACCAACAAACTTGTGGGAAAACCAAAGTCATAGGTTTTGGTCCCCACAATAAACTTCATTCCCAAGCCACTAATTTCATTTTCCTGGTTGCATCCAAGGCTGAACCAAATACTTCACATCTCCAGGATTGCTTTAGATCACATATTCCTATGATCATATTGGCCAATGTAGCAATCACTGGTGCCCTTGCCTCAGTTTATCTACTACTGAAACCCTTATTCGTGCTTTAATTACTTCTCTACTTATCTATTCTAACATGGTCCTTAATAAGATAAGATGTTTATTTATTAGTCACATATACATCAAAACACACAGTGAAATGTGTCTTTTTTGCATTACTGAGAATGTGCTGGGGTAAGTCTGCAAGTGTCACCACTCTTCCGGCGCCAACATAGCATGCCCACAGCTCCTAACCTGTACGTCTTTGGCCTGTGGGAGGAAATCAGAAAACCCGGAGGAAACCCATGCAGACACAGGGAGAATGTACAAACTCCTTACAGACAGCGGCAGGAATTGAACCCAGTCACTGGCACTGTAGGAGCATCGTGCTAACCGCTACACTACCATGCTGCCCTCCCTTGTTCTGCACTCTGCAAAATTCCACTATTCACGTCTTAACTTGCACCAATTCCATTCACCCATCACTCTGTGCTAATTAATCCGCACTGGCTTCAATTGAGCAATGTCCCAATTCTAAAATTCCCTTCACTTCACAGTCTCACTTCTCTCCAGTTTTGTAACCTTCATTGCTTCTCCAACCCTTCAAATCATCAGCACTCTTCTAATATCAATCTCTGGTATATTCTTCTTTTAATCAT
>JARFYF010000017.1:34122421-34141480 GCA_030265395.1 Rhina ancylostomus | reverse complement strand
TCAAAATTATTGTTCCAAATTTAATGCTCATTAAAAATGCATATCCAAGTTCTTTATAAATTCTTGATAATAAATGAAATTATTTTTTACACGTTTATTCCCCAGTAGTGCCAGGTCCTCTGAATTCTTGTGATGTGTTTCGTTGTAGATGTTAATGATTTTCACTGAATCCTACCCGAGTTTCGTTAAGAAATCAAACATGTCTTAATAGCGCGGGTTACCCCAAGCTTTCGGGTTCTTCCAAAGGTAGAAAATTGATACTCCCCCGATCATTTTATGACAAACCTCCGCACCTGGCGGATCTTTCACAAAGTAGCGTTCTGCCGATTGCTCGATTAGACCGTGCTAAGAGACCTCGACATCGCATTAATTTATAATACAATAAAGTACTGCTGTTTGAAGTGCAATCGACTGCTACGTTTGAGCTTAAGTCAACCGAAGGTAAAATAAAGAAATATTAAGTTAAATTCATTTTAAAAATGAAGTTTCTTTGTTGGATCGTGTAATGACCTTTTAAATGAAAATACATTCCGATTAAAATGGGACAAAATGTGCTTTTTACGACGGTTAGACATGAAGGAGATTCTGGGTTTGTGAGGCGGGTGCATGCAAGTTAACTAGAACGAAGGATATTTCAGTTTTGCACCTTCTTTTAAAAAAAGAAAGCACTACCTTTAAGGTTATTTAAATAAATGCAATAAATTGCAAATCCTTTAATTTTCCAATTGCCACGCAGAGTGCAAATAGTTGCGACTGTGCATTTATTCAAGAAACTGAAACACGCAAGCAGTTTTTTTTGTTAGAATTAGCTCAGAGTAGTTTGAAAAGCTTTAATTAAAATGTTTGTATATTATGGTTTAGTTGCCTAGCCAAGATCCCCACCCTCCTTCATTTTGGTTATGAGAATGTACAGCTCAGCAAACACAACCATAGTTAATGCAGTGTCTGTCTCACCAGATACTTCCTACAATATTCAGTTCAAGCTATCAGACGCCTCATTTGGCGAACAGAATCGAATCCGGCCTTTCTGTTCCATTTTCTAGGTCCAATCTTAGAATCAATTAAAATAAAACCAATTAAACTGACAAACAATTGACACGTTTGGGCCGTTCACCTTAAGAGTGGGGTGCAGGAAGTTTAGCCGGGACTCACTAATGTGAGGTTGGGAGGTCGGCAAGTTACTCGTCTCTCTCTCTCTCTCTCTCTCTCTCTCTGATAAATCCTAATGCAGAATAGAAAGCTTCACAGCCTGACGACAGCACATCAACTGTACCCCTGACATAATTTAGAGCATTGTTTGAACTTTCCGCCTTTAATTGGTGTTTGCTGTTCCTGCTAATTTAAGGAACTCCTGGAGCTTCACTTTCGACAGCACCCAGTCCCATTTAACCAGTGAGGCAACACAGAGCAGCAATGTCCCAATTGTTTTAATGCTCATGAATATCTTGGAAATTGAAAATTATTATTGGGAAATTGCTTAAAACTTATGGAAATGTTTCTTTTCACTAATCATTGGACCAGTCTTGGGCATTTATTACTTCAGCTGTCTCATTGATGTGTATGAAAATACAGTTACTTCTTTCTCCAATCTCCTGATTCTGTTTTCCACTCCCTCCCTCCCTTCTTGCGCTCTCGCTGATCCCCCTTCCCGTCTAATCAATTATCTGCCCACTATTCCTGTTCAGAAGTGAGAACCCATTACGCATATTCATAAATCATCTCTGGTTGGCCTGACACTGATTGATGCAATCATCTTTTTCCCCACTCAGTTTTTCACTAGTTTGCTTGATGAAGGATTTTATTTAAAAATAAAGAAACACGCGGACTTGGGTATTTTCAAGAAGAGCAGGGGATCAGGTTGACGTTGGTGGTGATAACTAAAACATTGAACACCAGCTGGATTTGTTCGAAAATACTGCTGTTTAGAAGTTAAATATTTTAAACCTTTGCAGCGGTCCCAGTACTTAAATAAAAGCATAAACCCGAACAGGCCCAATTGGCATATTGTTTCAATATGTTGGATTTTACCGCAATTGGGTAATTCCCCGTCTTGAGCTCATGTTGTTAATAAAACAGCCCGCGCTTTCATGTTAATGCTTTTGAAATGATTTAATGATGCTCTTCATTTTTTTGCTTTCAATTAATCTTTGGAATTGATTACTTAAAAAAATTGATTTCTCAACATGCAATCTTTTAAAATAACTAGATCTTTGAAATTCATCAGATATTCGCATGTGGACTTTGGGCACTCGGGAAACAAAGTTCCACCAGGGAAAAGGCTTGGCTTGGCATTTTTTTTCAAAATCCCAACCCCTTTATCCAATACATTGCCCCATCGGATCAGCGACAGAGGTGCGGCCGTCTTTTTCTTGGGGGAGGGGGGGTTGGAATTGAAGACAGCGCCCAGAAAGGCAGCTCTATCTTTGAAGAGACAGGTGTGCTAGTTGCTACATTCCCCCGGTAAAGGGAGGGACGTCTCGGCAGTCACAGCCATGGGAGGGACACCGTTACTTAAGTATACTGGACCAACTAAACATATTCGGGCGAAGAGATTTTCGGGTCACTTCATACATCCAGAATGCTAAATATATTCCAGACTTTACAACTAGTTCCTTTAGTTCGGTGCCTATGGTTTGAACCGGATTGGCAGGAGTGAAGTTGCCTGTGGGAGGAATTGTTGTCAGCATTGGCTAGTTTTCAGGTTTTGCTGCACTGCTTTGTATAGTGTGTATCTCCAGTAACAGGGATCTGTGAACCATCTGACCCGCCGCTTCTTAAATAAAGAAACAATTATTAGACCTTCTGGTTGTAGATTCTCTGTAACGTTGGAGGAAGTTTCCCCAGTAATATCGGACCGAATAGGATTGAATCTCACTTTATAAAGGGAAGTAAAAAGTTCGGAATGTCAGTACGGAAATGCTTATTTGAAACTTTGGATTTTTCAATTACACCTTGTGGAGAAATCAAATGTGTGTGTCCGGGTACATTGGGACCAATTACCGGGAAGCTCAGGGGTTCACTGCGAAGGCTGGGGAGTGAGTTAACACACCTCTGCATCGATTGGGTTCTCTAAATGGTTGAACATAAAGGAATCGTTTAAAGTATTGCAAAGTTGAAAGAGTTTACCTATAAGTTTATTTGAATACATCTGTTTTCGGAGATCAAGAAAAAGATTACGAAATAGCCACAGTGTAATTCTGATTTTCTACAGCGAGATTGAGCGGTTTGTAAATTGCCGCGGGCTTCGAGTTAGGACACTAAATGTTTGAGACTTCAGTAATGATACCATAAAAATACGTACTCGTTACATGTAACACTGCTGGTGAATTCTATGTTGTGCTGGGCAAGTAGTGAGCACTTGCAGTGAAAATAAAACCCTTCGACTTTATTTTCAGTTGGCTTAATGAGACGATGTTCTTACCATCAGTAATTCCAACGTAGAACATTTAAGAACAAGTGACTCGAATTCGAAAATATTTTTGCATCGTAGCAAAGTACTCTTAGCCATGCATTACGTTGAGAAGTGGAAATAGCTAATCCAAAAATGACGAAAGGATGAAGGAGGGCGATCTTTGAAGTGAAGTGAATATTTATCCCCTTGTTTCTTATATTTCCTCGTGCAAATTCCAACCCAGACAGTGGTTCGAGTCAAAGGTCAGGATGTGTGTAATATTGGTTTCTGGCATTCCAGGTTCTAGTTTTCCTTTTGTGATCTGGGCCTGCAAGTACCGACGCTAACACACACAAAATTTCAGACTTAAAGTACTTATATGTTCATTACCGTGCTAACACATGTATAACAGCTCTTCCTCCCACCAAGTCTACAGGCAGATAAAGGACAAGTTCAGGAGATAACGCCAGGATGATATCATTAGCCATAATTACTGGGTTTGAGATTCTACTATTGAGAACATATAAAGGAAATTAATGATTGACTGAAATTGGAACAGAAGCACATGGAAAAATGAACCCAGGACTTTTTTAAGATTTTAAAATTTCAAGTTTAGAAATTTGCAGATAAACTGCTGTAATATGAGATCATTTGGTAAATGTCAGCCTCAGCACCATTATTTCTGAGTCAGAAAGGCAGGGGTTCAACTTCTTTCCAGGAATTTGAGCACACAATCTACGGCTGAGATTTTACACTCTCAGATGGCATGTTAAACTAAGGCCCCACTGGCTTATCAGGTGGATGCAAAAGTTCATGTACACCACTTGAAGAAGTTCCCCCACTGTCCTGACCAACACTCCTAACCAGCATATGAAATAGACTGAAAAACACTAGGTGCTGGAAGCATTGGGCAGGGCAGGCAGTGTCTGTGGAAAGAGAAAAAGGGTCAGTGCATCAGGTCAAACACCTTTTGTCAGAATTGAATCAGATTGTCCGGTTAATTGGTTTGTGAGATTTTGCAATGTAGATATTGGCTTTTTAACAGGAATTACATTTTTTTAAATAATACTTAATGCCTTTGGGATGTAATCAGGCTGTGAAAAGTGTTATGCAATTATGAGTTGTTTCTTATTTTCCAAATCAACGAGTATTCCTTGTGCAAATGAAATCATACAGCATTGTTCTTGTAAATGTTGGTTTGGATTTTATTGTTGAAATTGTGCCAGAAAACTGACAGCAACCTCTGGACTGTATACCTATGTAGTTAAACACAAATGTATAGAAGCCACTGTTGGTGTTCCTTGCTTTTCCATGGTGTATGCTATTTTGTAGCCTTCTCCAGATTAATCTTCATAAGTCACCTAAGGGTGACTCACCTGTAAGATACCCCAAATGGATTATATTTTGTTGTATGGTGTAAATACATTTTATGAAGTAATAACCTGCTGGCAACCACCCTGGACTGCAAAACAAATTTTATATCTGTGGATTGTAATTGTCTCAAATAAATATTTCAAGATTTAAAGGGTCTTATAAAATAAGAATGCTTATATTTTTTAAAGCTGGCTTACGATTATCTGTGATGCAATCTTTATTTTGTTTAAAATATTGCTGGATTGTTGGTGAACACCAATGTTCCCACAAAACTGAGACATCAATCAATGTCAGGAGTGGTGAAATCCATGCCAGAGAAGTCACTAGATTTTCATGGCTAGGTTTCCAGACCAATGTCTGTAATTGCCCAGGAAGTCAAATGGTTCTTGGAAGTCATTTACCTGTCATTTTCCTGAAATATGAAGCATATATTTTGATTTGAGATGACAGGTCATCCTAAATATCTTCTTGTGTACTTGCTGAAATCATCCAAAACTGTTGCTTCAACATACTGAACATACTGAGTCATTCAAAAAATATAATTTCCCTTGATCTCATGGTATGTGTTTTCAATAGGATTGTCTAATGAGAAAAGGTTGGGTTGGCAAGGCTTGTAACTACTAGAGTTAATAAGAAGGAGAAATGACTTGATTGAAATAAGGAAGATCCTGACAGGTCCTAATGTTTCCTCTTGTTCGAAAATATGAAACTAAATGTTGCTGGTTACCCGTAAGTGGTCACCCATTTAGGAAAGAGAGGAAGCGATTTTTTGTCTCTCAAGTCTCTGTTCTAATACCAGTGGAAGCAGTTTTTGAATATTTTTAAGGCAGAGAAAACAGCTTCTTGATAAGCAAAGTAGTGAGGTTACTGTACGCAAACAGAAATGTAGAGTGGACATTACAATCAGATCAGCCATGTTTTCATTGAATATAGGAGCAGGCCTGAAGGGCCAAGTGATCTATTCTTGCCTAGTTTTATATGTTCATTGGGACATCATTGGTAATTGTTGGATTCTTGACAGTCCTTACAAATGAGATTGAAATATGGAGATTCTTTGAATTCTCAGTGGAGTATTTATCAGTGAGTGGAATATTGGGCATAGTTGTTTTATATGTTAGTACAAAAGAAGATTTACCTTTTATTTATTTTTTGTCTAATAGAATGAGGCTACTTCCCAGAGCCAGGAAACACAAATGAGATTTTGGCTATAGCTCAAGGCAAAAATGCTCTGTTCTTAGCAAATAAGTATTAGCACGAGTGGAACTTAAAATGGTTATGAAGAAATATAACATCATCCATTTATTATTTGGGTATTTTGAATGATCAAGAATGGTTTGATGACCTAAAGAAAAAAATCTACATAAAACCACTCAATAGGTACATTTTATACAAATGTTCTACTGCTAATTTGCACATCTCAGTCTATCAGGCTGAGTTCCACCAAAAAAATGTTCCTGAAATTATTTTATTATATCACAGCTTCTCTCAGATATATAATCTTAATATCTACACATTCATTGTGATATAATTTATGGGCATTTATTTAATAAACCTAATGGTACAGAATGAATTTTGTGCCCCACATTAAAAATTGAGCTTCACACTGTTCCAAAAATTAATGCACTGTTAAAGACGTTTTAGTTGTTCATCTGATTGTATGCATCTCAGTCCTTTTTCCTGGCAGCTTCACACTGGCTGCTCACCAGCCACAAATGTAAGGTTTATTTCATCACATTGGCATTCAAACATGTTTTTGTTTGGATTTTTTGTATTGCAATGGAAAACAGTGAGAAGTTGCTTCACAGACAATGCATTCCATCCAGGCCTTCCCAAGCATGAGGTGCTAGATGACAGTATATGTTTCATGTGTGTGAAGGCCGTGTCAGTGAGATCTACTATTCAGATTTTTATATCACTGATACCTTCAGTGGAGTGAAGTTTCTACCTTTTTGACATTACAGTGCTTGTTTGCTGTTACAGTTCTCTTTTATTTGTATAAAGACATCCTACACATCCTGTACATAGCAACCTAGCTAGTGAGTTCTTTATAAAACAAACAGAGACACATCATTTGATATTATGGCAATGACTAGAACACTTTACAAACAATGTGAAAAAAGAAGTATCAGTAATGTATTTACTTTACAAGTTAAATAAGCAAGTAGGTACCACAGTAGTAGATTGAGGAGTTAATCCTGTTTATAAGCATACCCTTAATAATGTGCTTTAGCTACATCAGTTTTCCAGCTAAGAACAAGTTAAAAAGGAACAAGAAATGACAACTTGGCCCATCTATTCTCATTCTGAATATTCAGAAGTATTGTGTTATTGCTTACACTCACCATAAACTCAATACCCTTGATGTAACCTTCATGGAATATATAAACTATACCACAGCCACAGGCAAAGGCGTGTGTTCTAAATACAATAGGATGACAATAAGACTTGACATTAGCATTGAAGACAATCAAGATTGAATTGCATCACTTATTATTATAGAGGGTGCACAAAGATACAAGAGGCAGAACCAGCTATTCTATTCAATTAACTGTGCTCCAGATTTTTTTGGCACAACTTTCCTACTATTTATCTCTGTTGTTCAAAATTATTGTTGAGTGCCAAGTTAACTGAAAACCAAACATGTTCCACTGGTGCATTCACAATGTATCCACTGAATGACAACCACAAAGACCAAGAAAATTCCAAGCTGGGTTATGTGGAGTAAGTTCAGCACACACAATTGCTCTAAAAATGTTCCTTGATTTGGGCGGGGAAAGCTGGTCAAAGTTTTTGTGCTTTATTAGCATTCAGTGACACCTACTGGAATTGAATACATTAAAGATTGGTCCAGACAAGATTAGGCCAGACTTTAATGTAGGTGCGGCAGCACGATAGTTTAGCAGTTAGTGTAACCCTATTACAGTGTCAGCGACTGGGGTTCGATTCCCACCGCTGTCTGTAAGGAGTTTGTATGTTCTCCCCGTGTCTGCGCGGGTTTCCTCTGGGTGCTCCAGTTTCCTCCCACATTCCAAAGATGTACAGGTTAGGATTTGTGGGCATGTTATGTTGGCGGCGGAAGAGTGGTGACATTTGCCAGCTGCCCCCAAAACATTCTCAAATAACGCAAAAAGACACATTTCACTGTGTTTTTAATGTACATGTGACTAAAATATCTAATATCTAGTCATCATTGTTGTTGAGAATCATACATAAGAGATAGCCATAGGTGCTGGAGAGGAATTGGCACTTGTATAAATCTATCCCAATAAGGAGGAAAGGGAGAGAAAGTTAGAGCCATAGGGTTGTACAGCATAGAAACTGGCCCTTCAGCCCACTGCATTTGTGCTAACCGTCAGGCCTATCTATACTAATCCCACTGCACTCATTAATTCCATATTCTTCTATGCTTTGCTCATTCAAGTACCTGCCCAGATGCTTCTTAAATGTTGTTCCTGTTCCTGCTAGTTGATTAGAGAAAAGTTCAAAAATATTGGAAGATGTTTTCACACCACTGGGTCTCAGTGAGTTACTTCGACAGAGTATCGACAAAAGTAAATATAAAGAATGCAATTTCCACCTCTATAATGAAAAGTAAGATAATTTCTTTTACTTTGGTTAGGTACTCTCAGCTCAGGCCTTCTTAATTTACGGAGCAAGTTCCTGCATTATGATCAAAGCATGCAGATGCAATGAACTAATGCTGGCCAACCATGGAAAGCTGTCTGCTTCATGGAAATTTTGTCCATTGTAAAACCATAATGATCACAACTGAAATCTCTGTCACTGTCGTACTGCCTTCTCTAAAGAGCGTTGACCAAATTACCTGCCAGTTTGTTTTTGTACGGTTGCGTAATTCGCAAATGTGTACCAAACATTGGATTGCTTCCAAAAAATCTCGATTAGGATTAGTGAGAAAGGATTTATAGGTCTCCTCTTGAGCATGATCTGGGACCCTAGGTGTAGTGTAAAGGTGCCTCTGGTAACTCAGCATACTGTACTCTTTTGTATTCTTTAGCCAATTAGTAATTGCCTGTTTTGGACAATACAAAGGACAGAGTATAGTTTTTAAAACATTAAGAATAAGCCATTACTCCTGCTTCTATTGGCCAGACTTACTAACAAGTATAACCTGGCAGCTATCGCAAAATGTTTGCTTTGGTTTTAGGAAACTGTTGCACAATAACTTACAGATTGACCCACTTACCAGCAAGTCACTTAAAAGTAATTTACCTCCACATGAAATCTTGACAACAGCAGAGGCTTGTGCATGGAAAACTCTACCTGTTTTCAATCTTTAAAATCTCAGTTAGACTTCTTTTAATTGAAGAGCATTTTTTTTGAAAGACCAAAGATCATGTGGCATGGCATAACCTGGGAGAAGGGAACCGAAGGAAAAAAATAAAGTCAATTAGGAGGCGATGGCTAGAGTCTCCACGTGATAACTCAGGTTTTATTTAATAAAAGAAACAGTTCTCACAGGAATAGAATCACCTTTTTAAAAATGATGCCACAGTTAATCTATAATAAAAAATGTGTGCAGTGCTGGTAAAAGGTATTATAAATTAGAGGACAGTGGCTTACAATAATCTTCCACTCTGCAGTAGATATACTCATTCATGACTCATCACTTGTGGCTTACTAAAATCATGTTGTGAGGTATATTGTGAAACCATGGTTCCAAATTACATTTCTTTGATGTATTTTAAAGAGGTTGAAGGGCTGTGGTAAGCCTAGACACCAGGAGCTAAAGTGATTATTGCTCTAATCACTTGATGTATTATTTGTGTTTTCTTTTGGTTTGGGCAGTGATGTATCTGCAAGTGCAGAACGTTATATCTATAACATGTAAAAAGCTCACACTACAGATGCATGTAGATTGCCAGAAAGTGGGGTGGTAAGAGATATACAAGTGCAAAATGAGAAAACTGACCTTAGTGAGTGGTAGTGCTCTCCTCTCTGAATCTGGTGGTGTGTTTTCAAGTCCCATTCCAGAACCTTGATCACATAATCTAGGCTAGCATTTCAGTGGTGCATTACAGGAGGTGTTGCCCTTCGAATGAAATGTTAAACCAAAACACCGCCTTCCCTCCCAGGTGGACATAAAGACCACACAGCAGTATTTCCAAAGCAGCTTGGGAAATTTTCCTGACCAACATTTACCCTTTGCTCAACATCATGACAGATGATGATCAACATTTATTTCATTGATGTTTGTGAGCCCCAACTGTGAGCATATTAAATATACTTCACCTGTATTACAAGAGTGACCCCATTGATTGTGAAGCATTTTTAAACAGTCTGAAGTTGTGAAAGTGTTTATGTGATTTTTCTTCTTTTTTTCTTCTTTTCTAATTCTGATGTCCAAACTTTGAAAGTACATGAGAAGATGTGATCAATTACAAACAACTTTTCAGTTTTAAGTTTAATTTCTCTGATTATTTATTTGAATAATCAGACACCATGCATTTTTTAAACTTGGAAATCAGACATTGTTGTAGCCTGTATCAGTTGGCGATGACACCCATTTTATAAATCTCTCAGAACACACTATTAGAACAGTTATGCAACTGGGAATTTGGCCATGAAAACCAGTTTTTAAAAAAATGGCTGTGCATCAATTTTGATCAAAATAAAAGTTTGCAGCTGTAATTTATGCTGTGAAATGCCTTTTGCTTTCTTAACACTGGAATTTTGTTGGCAGTTAATTAGAGAAGATTTTGATTTTGTCAGGCTGGATAACTCTGCTTACAATCTAGAGAGGTTCTGTAATATCAGGAAGATATCCTTTACAGTGGATAAACACCTACTTTATGCACCCACTACTGTCTTTTTTGACAATTAATATAAAAAAGTGACAGTAGTTTGGCACTTTTGTGACATTAAACGTTTCTGCATTCCAGTGATTTCAAAATATATAAGGATTAATAGTGAATGAACTAGAAATAAAATGTCTAATATGGTTTCTGATTTGAGTAATTATAAACAAGTTGTGAAATGATGGTAAAAATCTAGAGCTAATTTAGAAGAGTATTACTATTACAGTATTTCAGAACCTTAGCCCTGGGGTAGAACAGTTATAAAACTAGCATAAATAATAATTATAGAAGCATTTCTTATCCTTGGTGGTCTATGCAGATGACATTTCAAATTTTGAAAGAAATCCTCCCCTTTGAAGGAATGCCACTATTTCAGTTTTTAAGATGTAGAGCTATGTAGCCACATTCCCCTAAGGTTTTGTTTGATTTCTTTTAAATGTAGCATGCTCATTTTAAAATGTTGAGAGTACCACTGCTTAGTCTCAGCTGCTCCTACCTGCCTCTGTGCACCTGTTCATGTACAAATGCATTGTGGCTACTGATAGCTTTGGGGGCACAGCCGCGATTACCTCAGGTAACCACGTTAACAGTAATTGGTCCAGCAGAGTTGCCCACAGCTTTTAATTATTTTCTTAAAGAAGAACCTGCCAATGCAAAGACTATTTGAAAAAATATTCTTTACTTTGGCAGATTACTATTCACAATGCCATCGCCAACAAATCCTGCCTAAGGCATACCGCATCTTTAACGCTGTGAACTGTCCGTGAAAGGTTCATTGCAGTCAAGATGAAGAACAAACTTCCATTTATATAGTACCTTGCACATCCTCAGGGCATCCCAAAGCACTTTACAGCTAATGAATGAATTGTAATTGAAAGTCTCCTCAGCACTCTCAACATGCTGGGGCAGTTAACTATCAACCATCATGCGTATATACTGGCTTGTGAGATGGCATGCAACACTCTTTCAACTTATGAGAAAACTGCACCACTATACTTATTTTTGTTCACTTCGCTTCTCTTTTCAAATATCTGTTTCCATCAAAGTATGTCAGGATTAATAGTGAATGAACCAAAGGCACTCAGAAAAGGTAAATATCTAGTGATTAACATCTCATTTCACTCAATTTCATTTGCATTGCTTTGAAGTCACTGACTATATGAAAGGTGACCATTTGGTTTGCATTGTGTCTGACATAATGAAATAGTGCAAGGGCAGTTTTTCCACAAACATCTTTTCCAAAAAGAAATATATTTTGCAGGCAAGGGTAGACAACATAAATATACATTTATTGCTCTGGCATAATTAATCTCCAGTTAAGTTGGGGATTGTACAAAATTGTAGGGTATCAAACTCCTGATCTTTTGACCAGATTCTTTTTCCTGAATAATGCACACAACAGGTTTTTATTTTATTAATTTCTCTCTCCTAATTAGGGCTGGCTGATTGGAGAAGTGACTATATATCCGAACAGAAGTGAGGAGAAATGTTACAGAAAAATGAGATGCCACCAATGTGTCATTTATTTGTGGAAAGTAATGACAGTCTAATTTTGAATGTTTGAAATGACAAGGCATTATTTTCAGTATATATAGAAACATCTGGTAAAGCATTTAAGGTCTGTTTTAAAACTCACCAAAATTTGTGCTATAATAAATTTGTGTAATTTTATTTTACAATTATGTTGTGATGCTCAGTTAAGCTGAATGAGAAAATTTAAGTTGAGTAATATGGCTAAAATTTAAGTACGATCATAAATTTGCTTTGGGTTCTAGGTGTGCGAATGGTTTATAGGAACATAGAAGTCTGATGATGTACCTTATCAGACATCAATACAAGTACATATGTGGTAGGATTTATAAAATAACTAGCCCCATTAAAAAATTTGCACTTCTTTTTGTACCTCTATTGGAATTACTATCAAATCATGTTCAGATTGTCAGTGCTAGATACTCTGAATTTCAGGCAGTACATTTCAACTACAACATCCTTTACAAGTGATCAGGAATAAATTTACTCAAAGCTTTTTTTAAAAAAGAAAATCAATGCAAAAGACAAAAAAGACAGCTGCAGTCAAGGTTGCCTTTCTGCTTCAGCCATTATTAGATGAGAAAGAACAGAAACTGATCTACTTTATTTTTATTTCATAAGATATGATTTCAAAATTGCTAAATCCAGCCAACATCACTTTTAATAAAAATGTTCACTAAATGACTTTGTTATAGCATCAAAGAAAAAAAAATTAAGCAGGTTTGTTAAACATTGTCTATAAGGAATAAAATAATCATGGATGCTTATATTCCCTTTTGCATCCAGCAGGATTCTCTAATATTAAGCAAATGGAAACGTTAGCTGACATTTTGCTTAGAGCTACACCAGGACTATTTCCATCAGGACACGGTGTCATTCATTTATTCACACACAAAAGTATGTCCTTGTGGCTAATGAGCAATAATCAACACTGGCTTGACTTTATTCCTTTGCTCCTAGCAATGTTAAATACTGTGATGCAATCCCTTTGCTGAGACACAAGAGAATATGATTGAGAAGCAATGAAGCAAAGCCTCAATCCAAAAGCCAGAGCTCAGGTTCCATTGTCACTCAATCCACTTTATGCTTTTATTGCTTTTTGGTACAGTTCTGCAAGGCACGCCAAAGTGAAAAAAATAATTTTGTACAGCATTCATCACTTTTCTTAAAGGAAGAAACAGTGATGGCACAACTAAGTTGAATGATATATTCTTCATATTGTGTGAAGATATGTATGTTTATCTTCTCACAAGGTTTAAAAGGAAAAGATGCCATCAGCAATAATTCAAATTAGAGAAAATTCAAAAGTAAATAAAACAGTGTTGTTTGCAAATGCCTTTTCCATGCTCAGAAAAACAAAGACTGGTGTTTGGTGTTTCTCAACCTCATTCCAACTTCACCCATTGTTTACTGGCATCATGAACAGCTAGCACATTCACCCAGTGCTTGCCTAAGCCCCAGGATGAACAAATGTCATCTCTATTGTGTTGTTGGCCGAGCTTTGAAGCCACCGCAGTTCTTTGTCTGCCCTACTAATCCGTTTATTAGGCTCTCCTGATTGTTCTTTCTGAATATCACCACAAAAGCTTGTCTTGTGAACAAAAATGTCAGTGTCAAAAGAAGGGATATGCAGCAATTTTGAGCACAGAAGACCTGTGCTACAACTTTCCAGGAGTAGTTGATGCTGAGACTGAGACAAAGGGTGGATAAGATTCTATTCTTCAGGCCGAGCTCCTTTAAGAGAAGAGGACAGTGATTTTGTGGCTTTTGTTGCCAAAAGGAAGGAGCAGGATTCTCCCACTGAATTGGAATAGTAACAAGTGGGACTGGGACCTCTTTGGCTTTTGTAGTGCACTCATCTGAGAGACTGTGCTTTTCTCAGCCCTTCAGATTTATTTTTCCAAAGTTACAGGGCAATTATGGAAATGTGCCCTTTGAAGCTCAGCCGATTTCTCTTTATTTTCTTCCTCCTGACAAAGCAAAGCTTCCCTCGCAGCTCAATATTTTTTCGGCAAGTAGGCAATCATTACATGAGAGTTCTGAGGAGACACTCCAGCAGTCACTTGACCAATGATAAAAAGTTTTAATAAATGTATGTTAAAAGACAGCCTTTGAATGTAATGGGAAGGAAGTGGAATACAACACCGGCTGAGTGACACCTAGAAATGGGTTCATGTAAGCTACGTGTTAGTACATGTCATCTTTTCTATGAACAGGCCCCAGTGAGCTAAGATTGCAGATGACTGCCAGGCATGCAATATGTTTGGCAAAATCATCAGGTCTGCTGCCGTAAGTTCCTGCCATGCCAACATATTTGTCAGTACTACAAATTTAGCAGACTGAATACTCTACACTCCATGCCACACATCTGACAAGCAGAAGACAATCAGTAGCTCTGTACTTTCTCATCTTTGTACTTTATTTATCACTGTAGTCCAGAATCTCGCCATACTACGTGAACTAGGGAGACATTTTCTCCTCTTCTTGATAGTTTGAAGTTGAGGAAGCACAACGCAGGTCATTCTGACCAGCTGAAGGCTGAGAGGAAAATTATGGAAAATAATGTTGCAACCACATGAGGTATTTGTACACTACCACTGTGCAGTGCAATTATTCCACAGCTGCGCTATGCAATGCATTCTTAATTTTCTGCTTGGTTTTAGCAGTTCAAACTGACATTTTTTTAGCAATGATTGAAAGATAGGGGAAAAAAATGTCAAGATCAGGTTTGTCACTACTAATTTTTTGCACCAGAAATAGGAACAAATTTTGCTTTGGAGAGCTATACAACACAATATCTAATTGTTTGCATGCTTTGAATTCATATTAAATGCACCTGGATTCTTCAAGCAAATGTTTCCGTCTAATAGCCTTAATCAAATAGAAGAGCAAAGCATGAAGGGCAAAGGGCAAGTAAAACATCAGCAGCATTTTAAAATGGGTGAGAATCCATTGAAAACTTTCCTTTTAAATATAAAGTTACACAAGCTCTGTGTTGCTACTTGAATAGTAAAGAAACATGGGATGCAGTGGATGTGTTTCTTCTAAACAGTATCCTCACCTGGAAGCCTGTCTGATTGGCAACCTCGATACCTTGGCAGACGTGGAACACTCAAATGAGGTGGGGGGCAAGTAACACATAAAGTCATGCTGCTGTGCTAGAGGTAATAGCTGGGGGAAGAATAGGCATTCTGTTGCCTGTCGGGTGAGGATGTGATTGCTGGTGGCTGAGAGACTGAGAAGGGTCTGGCAGGGTGGGAGACTTGTTGGTGATCACAGAGCGTCCTGATTGTGATGGAGGAGGGTGACTACACTGTGAGGATCATTGTATGGGTGTGTCTGATCATAGGATATGCAGGTTAGTTTGTGGATAAGGGGGAAATATTCCTTCATGCAGTGCTGGAAAGGCACACCTCCTTGATGCAACAGCTCTTGCTTACTTTGGCTGCCATAGTTGGGAAACCAGCCAGAGTTGCGCTTTAAATTAAGCTAAAATCTGAGGAAAGAAGCCATTGTAAAGTATTTAAATGAGCAGCCAAATGTGGGAAACAGGTTAGTTGTGTTATAAGGAAGGGTAGGAAAGGCTACACTTGTATCTGCTGAAGAGGGGAAGGAAACTCGAGAGACATATATAGAAATCCTGAGGGGTCTTGACAAGAATAATATGGATAGAATGCTTTCTCTTGTGGCAGAATCTACAACTGGGGGGTCATTGTTTTAAAATAAAGGATTGTCCAGTTAAGACCAAGAAGAGGCGTATCTTGTTCTGTCAGTGTGTTGTGAATCTTTGGACCTATCTTCCTCCAAAGGGCTGAGGAGGCAGAGTCTTTGAATATTTTTAAGGCGTAGGTGGATAGATACTTGATAAGCAAGGGAGTTACTGTAGGAGGATGGGAATATGGAGTTGAGGTTACGGTCAGATCATTCACAATCGTATTAAATGACAGAGCAGGCTTAAGGAGCCAAGAGGCCTACTCCTGCTCCTAATTTGTATGTTTGCCAATTCTTTCCACAAGCCAGCAGCTCCACTCTCGCCAGTGCCCAGTCCTGATGCAGGGTTTGATCCCGAATCATCGATGATTCCTTTTCCCCCCACAGATGCTGCTCGAACTGCTGAGCTCCTCTGGCAGTTTGCTTGTTGCTGCAGATTCCAGCACCCCCAGTCTCTTGCATCTCCACCTCCACCCTCATCATGGTTTCTGTGAAAACCTGAGGCCAGCAGGTTCCAGTTGGATTTTTAACTTTACATCCCACTTAAGGTTTTAGGGGCATATAATCAACATCCCTGCTGTTAAAAGGCTCATAAAGGACAAAGTTGAAATAAACTACATCCTTTAATGGTATTCTTTAATACAATGACTATACATTTTCAATGTTAACTACATTTTTCAGATCTTACAAGACAATTATCTCTTTCAATTCATTTGGAAAACTCCAATAGTAGTTGCATTGAATTTAGCTTAATCTATTTTAAGCATAGTTATTACGATGTCATATCCACAATATTTCTTACATATGATGGCAATTAACAACAGATTCTCTGGTGGTATATTAAGGCATTAAAACAACTATTTTTCGGCTATTTATATTTAGTGCATCAAAGAATATCAAGTACCAAGGAAAATATGGTAACTGTTTCTTAAAATTACAGTTATCATCACATCAAAAGGCTTTCTGGATCAAAACCCAGTGCATGCATAAACTGACAGTATCGCCTTCTCAAGCAATTAGGGAGAAAGTAAGCAGACATTACCACTCCTGCCACCAGCAGTGCTTTCCAAAAGCATTGGATGTATTATAGAGTTAAAAAAATAGTCCTCTACATTGAGAGAGTAAGAAAAGCAGCAATGTAAAGTGACAGTGATAAATCACTGTTATGACTTCTATGCATTGCTGTTTTTCCAGAAAAAAAGCTAAAGCTTGTATCAAAATGTAACACATTTTGAATTTATGCTAGTAATATATGGCTTACCTAAACTCTATCTAACAGCGATGGGAATTCCACATGTAAAGCTACACTTATGTTCCTTATTTTTCCCAATAATAGGAAAAATGACGTGGAAGTTGGCCCAAAGTACAGGCTCACCTGTTTGTGCTATGTAGGAGGGCAGGCCCAGTCACATTTTCCAGTGGAGTTTCTCCCCTAATTCGGGGGTAGGCTGCAGCACAGGAAGCACTTAGGCTGAGGACAGCATTGAGAGCACTCTGTGCAGTTCTGGTCTACATCTTGCAGGAAGGTTGTAGAGCCACTGGGAAAGGTACAACACTTACAAAGACAATATCAGAACTGAGAAACCGAATGAGAAACTTTGTCTCTTTTCTCTACAACAGTGAAGGCTGAGGATTTCCTACATATATCTGACATAATGAGAGGACAACTCTTCAGTGGGAGAGTTCAAAACTGGGCATCATGAAGATGATGATCATTCATCATTCCAGTAAGAAACATAGGATAAACCCAGCAAGTGTCAGAATGCGGAAATCTCCACTACAACGAATGGTTAAGATAATTAGCATGGAGGCATTTAAGAGGAATCAAGCTCAGCAAACAAGATAGATATTAAAAGGCATTTGGGTTAGATGAAGTAAGGAGGGAAGAAACAAATATGGAGCAAAAGCACTGGCATAAACTAAACAGGTCATATGACATGTTTGTGTGTTGTAAGCTTCAAGTAACGGCTGTGGCAAAGCTGGACGGGAATTAAAAAAAACAGGGAGGTAACACCTTTTGAGGAAGTCACCCCCCCCCCCCCCAAAATGTAGTGACCTTTCTGAGGGCTAGAAACCAGATGTATGCACAGATTGCTTGGTTGAATGATACTAATCAAAACAACAACAGTGACTTGTGACTCCTTCACCTGGATGCAAATGAGAATGAACTGTGCCTCATTCTGTTACACAGGTCCCTTACGAAGTTCATACAGCTTGACACAAACTATAGTAGAAATTCCCACATCCCCTGAGACACATCATAGGAAGCACCGCCAATAACCATTGTTCTTGGTGCAAAGTTAGATCAGACATTTTTCTTGCAGATATGATAGTTGAGGAATAGACTTGCAGCACCATGCTTTTCTATCCAGAGGGCTCTCAGTGGGATCAATACCTGAGATGGAGCTGGGGTAGCACAGTCGGCCAGTGATAAGTGAGGCCATTGTGTTTACATAGTTGTGGTCACAGGGATGATACATTGCTGCTATTTCAGAGGGCTGCTATGGCAGATGAACCAAAGTGGTTTTACAGCAAACCAGTAGTTTTATGTTTTTTTTTATTGATATTAACTTTCCATTCCATTACTTGAATTTAAATTCAACAGCTACAATGGTGGGAGTCAAACCCATGGCTCTGGTTTAATAGTTTAAGCCTCTAGATGCTCGTCCAGTAAATTAACCACACTGCTACCATTATCTCATTAGTGCAATATATTTCATGTCTGGGAACTGCACACCACTCTCTTTCTTTGCCAATATAATGGGCTGTGTACTTTCAGTCATTAATGTACATATGGTCCCTAACCACCATACTGAAGGCTGGCTAGCACCTCTACATTGTGCACTGAATGGCCTTAATTTTGGGCCAACTGCATGAATTTGCATCAAACAATAAAGAATGATTTAAGCTATAAGAAGGTAAAAAAAATGTGTGAATGCCGGAAACCTGAAATGAAAAGTAAAAGTTTGAAATAGACGAAATATCTGAATGTATCTTCAATACATGTTGCTGTTGCTTTCCTTTGAGAAATTCCAAATCAGGTTTCAGGAAGTTTCTCCTAATGCAGACAATCAGAACCTTTTTTAGCGATGTTACTTGCAGTGAGGTTATTGAACAGTGCCTACTACAAAAGAACATAAAAAAATAGAAAGAAGAGTAAGCCATTCAGCCCCTTCTGTCTGTTCTGCCATTCAACAAGATCATTGCTAATTGTTTAGCATATACCCTAACATGCAA
>JARFYF010000017.1:34090024-34101488 GCA_030265395.1 Rhina ancylostomus | reverse complement strand
TAAAAATGCTCTGGAAGGGAAACTAAGAATAGGCAACAAATGACAGTGAAGATGCATCATAAGAATGAATTTTAAAAGAACCAACATCATCTGGGCATCAGCAGCAAGTCAACACTGGGTGGAGTGGAAGGACTTGTACTGGGCTTTGTGTCCACAAGACCAGATGACCCACTGACATATAGCTTAGAGTGACTTTTTAAACTCAACCTGGTAGGATAATAATTTTCTAAAGGTGATGTATTCCATGAAACAACACAAAACAATCACTTTGATATGGGATGTTTGAAGTACTATTATCATACAATACATTATAAAACAGCCTATTAACGTTGGTAAATGCTTGCAGTATTTTTCATGGCTAACATGAAAAATGAGCAATCCAACAGTACAGCAGAGATAAGGCACATCAGCAATTGTGTGTAGACAAGGTTATGTATTGCCTGATAAATAACAGCTTGATTTGTAGGTAAAAGCACTTGCTGTTAACAGCTAGTGGATAACTCCTAAGATGCCTGCAGATTAAGATTATACTTTCACAAAATGGTTTGCTCAGCTGTCATAGCAACACATCAACATATTCTTTTAAAGACATTGCTTGGTCTCTGACACAGTGTCACCATGGAAGAGCAAAGCAAAAAAGCAGCCAACATCCAATATTTATTGGGAAACACCAAAGACTAGAAAGGTAGTATCTATGATATGTATATTTACATTAATTGGCTTTCTCAGAAAATGCCCATGAATTTTCTTAAAATGTATACGTTTTTATTTTTGTGTAGTTATTCACATTTTACAGCTTTGAGAGGTGATTTTTTTCATTACTTAAGAGTTTTGAATAATTGATCAGATTGAGAAGAAAACATTGTTTCCTTCAGAGTGAAGTACCCCTAGCACAATCCATGCAAGGCAGGTGCACTCACAGCAGAATGCATATTTCATTGTAGCTTATTGAAATAATGTACATATTTACAGTCAGCCTTGGTATGATGGTCACACAGTAAGTGGGTAGTACTTTAAATAATCACATGGCATGTCTGATGGGGTAAGTGAGAGGGATGAGCCATGGTCATAGTTCAGCTTTGTTTGAGAGAGTTGGGCAACAGCTTGGCATTAGGGGTGGTGGGTGAGAGGGAGGGTGTTTGGATAGAGAAGAGCAGGAAATCCTGCAGCTTCTCTGCAGAGTTGAGCCAGAGGTAACTTCTTCAGGTAAAGGTTAGGGGCTTTGGGTGTTGTTCTGGGCAGCTGAAAGGAAAAGCCAAGATATATCTGAGGTCAGGAGTTGCTCAAATTCTGTGTGACTAGTTTGTTTTTGAGTGTTTATAAATAGTTTTAAACAATTCCGATGTTCTGCTGGTTATACCGCTCCAAGTCTTTTGCAAGTCAGGAGAGCATGTGGATTGCATTCTCTGCTGATTGGTACCTGAGAATTGTGTACCGTTCCTTCAAATTCCCTAGGAATCTGATTAAAATATTTTAATTAGACCTCCCACCTTTATCACTATCTGGCAACCAGTGGGTGGTAGCATTGCCTGCCTACCATCTGATATTTCAGTTTGAGCAAAATGTTTGTCAGATAAAAAACTGTCGCCCATGTTTAAATGTGGCAACAAAATAGACAAAGATGAGAAGGATTTTGTGTATATAGCGAGCTTTATCTTGAATCAGTAGTAAGTAATTTCTAATACAATCACTCAGGATGATTAAAAATGTGAACTACACACTATTCCTATTTATAATCACTCTTAAATCTCATATTCTACCCAGTCAGCAGTAGAAAAAAAATCAATCACTGTTTGAATTTAGCATTTTCAAATTGAATTTTCAAGAGTTTACATTCATTCATATGAGAGCAATCTTGGTTCAAAAGTTGAAACTATTTTTTTTGTGCAGACGCTTGGAACTTCAAGTGAGTTAATGAGTAGGGGGGATTTTGCTTATTATATACTTGTGGCCTTTGTCCTTTGTCATGAATGGTGCATCACTAACTGTTAATCTGTTACACCTCCTAGGAGATTTTTTGGCATTAGAATAAGGTCATGCCAAGTGAATATCCAGATGGGTCTTTGGATAGTTGCTGATTCTTTATTACATTGAGGGAATATTAAGGGAATCAAAGAATATGGGAATAGCACAAATGAATGAAGCTGAAATAGAAGGTCAGCCAATTTTGATCAATGGCCGAGCAGACATGAAGAGTCAGATGGTTTACTCCTGTTCCTAATATTGCCACTAATCACAGGTGTATTCCAGACTTCAGTTCTTTGGATTGTCTCATAGGTGTGTCCTTTGGAATTGCAAGCCTATTCAGGTGCTGGTGATTTCTTGAGCTGTTGTCTACAATACTTAAATGTGGAGGCAGTTAGCAACGAAGGAATTGTGTGTCAGGCTGCAAGAATATTACTAATCCACACTCCTGCAGGAAAAGTGTGGCACCCAGAACTGGACAAATACTCTAGCTGTAGTCAAATCAATATTTCATAAAGGTTCAAGATGACTTCCTCGCTCTTGTACATCATGGCTCTATTTATAAAACCAAGGATGTCATATTCATCTTTAACCATTTTCTCAATTTGCCCTGACACTTTCTATGATTTATATGCATATACACCATATTGCTGTTCTTGTTCCCTTTTTAGAACTGTCATCTACTTTAAATTGCCTCTTTCCATTCTTCCTACCAAATGTAACACTTCACATTTCTCAGCATTAAATCTCATCTGCCTCCTATCTACCCATTCAACCAGCCTGTCTACACCTCCCTGAAGTCTTTTACTATCCTCCTCGCTGTTCGCTACACTATCGAGTTTCATGTCATCTGCCAGTTTGAAATTTGTTCCCTGTAAACCCAATTTCAGGCCATTAGAATAAATTGAAAAGTCAGTATTAACCCTGGGGGAACACTGCTGAACACTCCCCTCCAGTCCAATGTAACAGCCATTCACCACTCTCTGTTCTCCATTATTTGCCAAATTTCCATCTGTTCTCTACAAACCCTTTTATCTTGTGGCTTTCAGTTTTGATATGGCACCTTTGAAATGTTATTTGAAAGCCCACATATACCACATCAATTGAATTTCCCTCATCAACCCTCTGTTCTATTTTATCAAAAAACTCCAGGAAGTTAGTTAACCACAACTTGCATTTAACAAATCCATGCTAGCTTTCTTTAATCAGTCTACATTTGTTCAAATAATTGCTAATTCTATCCGATTACTGTTTCTGGAACCTTTTCCACCACTGAGGTTAATGTAACTGGCTTACCTCTGCAACCTTCCTGCAACAAGATGCAGCATTTGCAAATTTTCAGTCCTTCAGCACCATCTCTGAATCCACAAATGTTTAGAAGGTCATGGACCTTTAGAAGGACCTCTGCAATCTTCCCTGTCAGCATCCAGGCTGCATCCCATTGGGATCAGTTGAACAAACCACCTTAAATACAGCTGGACTTTCTAATACTTCCTCTTAATCTATTTTTAGCCCATTTAGAATCTCAATTATGTCATTCTTTACTGTAAATTGTCCCTAGTGTGTGGGTGAGTGGTAGAATCTGGAGAGACCTGAATAGAATGTGGGGAGAATAAAACATGGGGTTAATGTAGGATTAGTGTAAAATGGGTGGTTGATTTCGGCACAGACTATAGGGCCTGTTTCTGTGCAGTATCACTCTGTGACTCTTTGACACTATAACTGAGATTACAGCAACATTTCCTTTGTTGCTAACTGATGTCTGGTACCCATTTATTACTTCACTCATGCCCTTGTCCCTCTGAATCCATTTCCTATTTTCCACCTCTCCTCTTACAACCTTCGTCCTTTTCACACATCTTTTGGTATTTTGAGATTTCCATTGACATTTGCCTCCTGTCTTTTCTCAAGCCCTCTCTTTGCCACTCTCATTTTCTTTTTTACTTCTCCTCTCAACTTCCTGCAATTAGTTTGCTTCTCACTAGTATTAACAACCTTCCTTTTCTGCTCAATCTTACACTCCATTTTTGGTTATATATGGAGCTCTGGCTTCAATTACTTCTTGCTCTCCTTTGTGGGAATGCTCCTAGAATTTAGCTGAGACATCTCCAATTTTTTAGTCCTCTGATTGTTTATTTGTATTTTTCCCTGCCAAGTTTGATTCCAGTTTACTTCAGGCAGATTTGTTCTCATCCCATGAACCTGAAGCTGCTCCAACTGAATAATTTTACCTTGGAGTGTTCTATATCCTTTTCAGCAGCTATTCTAAACTTTATGGTATTATGATCGTTGTTTCCCAGATCTGCCCCCACTGATGGTTGCCCCACTTGGTCTGGCACATTTCCCACAACCAAGTCCAGCAACACCACCTTCCTTACTGGACAAGAAATATACAGATTAAGAAAGTTCTCCTGGGCATAGTTCAGAAACAGCCAGCCCTCTTTATCTCTTATGTCATTGCTATCCCAGTTCATATTAGGATAGATAAAGTCCTTCATTGTTACTTCTCAATTCCTTCTGCACAAGCCTGTAATTTCCTTGCAAATTTACTTTCCAATATCCTTTCCACTAACTGACAGCCTATAGAATCATACAATGGTGTAATTGCCCTGTGATTGTTTCTCAAAAATATAGTCTCTGTCCTTAATCATTCTGGAACATTATTTCTCCACAGCACTACAGTATTTTCCTTAATAAATACTTCCACACCCATGCCTTTCATCCCTTCCCTATCTTTCCTGGGAACCAGGAATTTTTGGAACATATTTTTGCCTTTTTTCTTATGCCAGGTGACTGTTATTGCCACAACATCGTAATGTTATATAGTTGATTGCACCTGTGTCTACTAGCCTTGTCTAATACACACCCTGTATTTACATACATGCACTGCAAAGTTGTCCAAGACCTTCTCGCAAACTCTTAGTTTAGAGATGTCTAAAACTTTATATTTTTTGTTCCGTGGTTATTTAACACTCCCAGTCCTTTTTGCACCATTCTTCTCTTTTTCTGTGCTACCTTACTGCACCCATCCAAACTGATTTAAGCCTTTCCCCACTGCATATGCAAACCATCTTGGTCCCTGTTAAGGAGCAGTCTGCTCTGTCTGTACCAACATCATCTCCCTCAGAACCAGCCATAATACCCCAGGAATCTAAACCCACTTCCTTCCTGCTCTATCTCTCCAGCCAAACATACATTTGTGCTATCTTCCTGTTTCTATACTTACTGGTACATGGTGTAAGGAGCAATCTGCAGATTACTAGCTTTGAACATGAGAGCACGAGAAACAGTATGTTGAGTAGGTCATCCACTGCTTCAAACCTGCTCCACCATTCATCAAGATCATGGCCAAATTTCCACCTCAGTTCCATTTTTCAGAATTATTCCCATGCCCCTTGATCTCCAGAAATATCCAAAAATGGATCATTCTCTCTATTTAGAATGAACAACAAATAGGTATCCACAGCTCTCCAGGATAAAGAATTCCACAGATTCACCTTGCTCTCACTGAAAAAAATTCTTCCCCTCTCAGCCTTTATCAGCCACCCCCTTATTCTAGGACTGTGACTCCTGATTCCAGATTCCTCAGCCAGTGGAAACATCCTCCATGGAAATGCAGAGTATTTGTTACATGGTTGGAGATTGGGCAGTGTTGATGTTCAAAAGGACCCAGGTGTGCTCATATACATTCTTCCTCTTTTCTACTTTTGTCATTGGTACCAATGTGGACCAATCTTCCCTCCAGAATTTTCTGCAGCTGTTCAGTGATATGTTTGACCCTGTCTCAGCAAGAAATCATAGCAGCCTGAGATCTCTTTTGTAACTTCAAAAATGCCTCTCAGCTCCCCTTACTATAGAATCCCCTGTAACTATTGTTCTTTTGACCTCACTGTTCCCTCTCTGTACAGCACTTCATTAGATTTCGAAGACTGGCTTAGAGAGTACAGATCCCTGGGATCTGTATACTAACTTTTCTCCCACCAAGAATACTAATGCAAGAAAATCTATTGTTTAAGCTTATTTAAATGTCAGTGAGCTTTTTTTGCCAACACTTAAAACATATACTGTATCATCACATGAATCCTTTCTGCTGGTTCTGGTTGAAATCAACAGCTCACCAGTGAATGGGGTGAAAATCACCTTCAAAATCAAAAACAACTTGGAGGTCCCACAAGAATTTGTCAGCTAAAACCACACAAAGTCAGGGTCAGAAAACACAATCCAGTGATGGACAAAATCATTAAATAATCTACTGTTAGACAGTTTATTCATGTGAACTAATAGAGCAAGCATTTTTATTAAAAAAGATTCCTGTGACAAATTAACATTTTATACTGACTTTGATTTTTCATACCTGCTTATTTACAGCCAATTCTCCCATTGAGCATCAACATCAAGTAAGTTGAAGAATTCCACAATGCAATGCCTGATCAGCTGCTCTGCTCTCTGTTTCAGGAGGTGTCAGCTCATATATTATCCATAATTGGCAGCACAGGTTGAATTCAGTTTTGCTCTGTTTATGGTAATTAAACGATTTGAAAGAAACAGGACTATTATGACCAATGCAAAATAAAATAGCTATCAGACCTGACCAAATGATAGAATAATAAATTCCCAAATGCATTATGATTTGGGACTCTTCCCTTAGATAACTAGCACAGCTGGGGAATATTCTAATCATACAATAGAGCATTTCTATAATCAGAAACTATTCATTTTACTTGAGTAAAGGTTAAAAGAGATGAATAAAACTGAAATTGAACTTTACACAATGTGACATTTCATAGCATCAGACTCTATAGAGTTATGGGAGTGAAAGGTTTATTGGATAAGCACACTTTCTTTTCAATTTTCACAGCTGGATTTATGGCCATTCCAAACTAATGAAATGAAAGTCCACTTTCTAATGGTTACAACCAACCCAGGTGGAATAAAACTTAACAGCATCAACTCAAATCATCACGATCTTTTCAGGGGCAGTTAGGGATGGGCCAGGAATGCTGGCCTTGCCAGTGATGCTCACATCCTGAAAAGTGAGTTAGAGAAAACCTCTAGTCAATGTAGCTTGGGGCACATAACTGAAGCTATGATCAATAGGTCCCCAAAATAGACAATTAACCCAGGCCCATATACTAGAATTCAGGCAATTAACTATCTATTTTGTCCTGCTAATCTTGACCCACTGTCCATTGATCTCATACTTCAGTGGATGAGCATCTGCTGGTTTTTTTAATATTTTCATCATAGTTTTCAAATGCAGCATTCGAGGCATTGGTAGTGGGTATGGAAAGGTGAGATTTCTTTACTCAGGCTGCAGGGCAGCCCTGCTCCAGACACATGCTCAGAAGGCAGCTAGCCCTGGCAACAATGCCAGGAGTCCAGGTCTAAGGACCAGAATACAATGTTGGCTGAGATTGACTGACCTCATACAAATGGTCAGGTTCAGTGAATGCATCTTTAAATGCCATATGTCTCCAACCTCATCACCAACCTCAGGAATTGTTCAGTTAATCACACCTCTATTACTCAAAAGTAGCATTTCCTATCAACCACAAGCTTCTTCTCACCCTTATACATTTAACATGAGTGCAAGCTTTGCATCTACATCTCACAACTTGCGTCTGCTAGCTACTCACACATGATGGCCACATTATCCAAAGTCACTATCATTAACACCCTTCCCCCTCTCTCTGACAGCTGACAAACCACTGAATGTGACAGTTACTAGCTGGAAGGGGACATGCCCATGTGTACTTCTTAACCACTATGGATGAAACAGTGTTAGTTATGACTGAACTGCCACTACTGAGGCACAGCCAAATGCGCAGCTGATTGCATTGAAGGTACAGCATTGTTATAGCTAACCCACCTTTTCACATTGCAATTGCCCTTCAAGCTATGCTCTTTTCTGATTTAGAAGTTGCAAGGACTGTAATACATACTTTTATTTCCACACCTTCTCCACATTACAACTCTATCCTTGCCCCTTTTTCATTTTATACACAAATTGCAAAGTATCTAGGCAACAGGAAGAGCACACTGAGGCCGAGGATTGTCAATCAATTTCATCCTCACATCAACTGCTTAGATCCTAACAATACATAAAAATTTCACCAATGGTTTAGAGATGGGATCTGCACGTGATGAGTTACAAGGCACGAGTGGCATGCAGCCCAGCCAGGGGAAACAGATGACAAAGTTGTCAGCTCACCAGAAGGCCAGGTAGTCCATAAGTTCTGCTGCAGAGAGCAGATGAAGACTTTGATGGGGTAACCCACAGAATACTGATGAGAATTCACAATGAAGTATTTGTAGCATTGACAAGTCTGCAAGAAATAAAAAATAAACTACTGGAAGAACTGAACGGGTCAGGCAGCATCTGTGGAGACAAGGGTTGTTCAATGACCTGATGCAGGGTCTCGAACCAAAACATTGACCATTCCTTTGCCTCCACAGATGCTGCTTGCTCTACTGAGTTCCTCCAGCAGTTTATTTTTTGCTCCAGATTCCAATATCTGCAGCCTCATGTCTCCAGAGTGCCAGAAAACCTGCATGCAGGAGTCTCCCACAGCTTGGCAAAGGGTCCTGTGCAGAGGCTGAAACCATCCTTTCCAGTGAAGTGGTGACCAAATCTACTCACATATTTGTGGACCCAATCATGAACATGCCAGCAGTAGTTCCTTTTGAAGGTACTGACATTTCTCAAGGAAAACCAGACAATTCTCTGAAATGTATATAAAAGAAATCAGTAAATTGGTGTATTATTGTCACATGTACCGAATTACCATGAAAAGATTTGTTTTGCATGCCATCCATACAGATCATTTCATTACAACAGTGCATTGAGGTAGCATAAAGAAAAACAGTAATAGAATGCAGAATATAATGTTACAGTAACAGCAAAAGTGCAATGCAGGCAGGTAAGAAAATGCAAGGCCATAATGAGGTAGATCGTGAGGTCAAGAGTTCATCTTATTGTACTAGGGACAGTTCAATAGTCTTATAATATGGTGGACATTTCCCATGAAAAATAATCAAATGGTCTGAGGTATGCTAAGACTTAAACTTGAGCATTTAGTCTTCAAATGGAGCTGGTGTAAAAGTTTATTGCTCCTGCCTCCAATTTTCTCCCGTACACAGTGATTTCATGAGCACAGGGAGTTGTCCCAGTCCCTGACCCAGCTGGCCATTTTACATTTATGAGCATGGAAAATCAACGTCAACGGGTCATTTGAACGTGAAGTATATCACCATATTGTGACATGACACAAACATGTGAACTTTCCTGTGGGAGTACGCAGCCTGGCTAAATTTTCTCTTCCTAGTCAGGAGATGGGAAGTTTTGACAACACTCCTTTCTCTGTTTCTATTTGAGACCAACCAACTCTGCACAAAGCTGAGATCTGAATGGAGTGCAGTGACAACATATAGCTTATTTATTCAAATAGAATATTGTGGGCAGCCCTGGGGAATTGTTCATTTTTCCAGGTCTTGGTGTGGGCACTGTGCCATCATTGCAACCACTGTACAATGAAGAGCATAGCTCATTTCAAAATTCATTGAAAGAACATCTTCACAGGAAGAGACAGGGCAGGTATTAACTTTTCACAATTTAGACCATTGTATGTTAAGCACCATTTGGCACAGACACAAGGAGCAATGTTTATTTCCATAATGCTTTATTGTATAAAAGTTCCTGAAACATGAAAAGGTAAAATGACAATCTACATCAACTCATCTGACAAGCTAAAAAAAAGGTCCTGTTTCCAAAACACAAGGATTTGCCTAAATGAGTCTGGAGTTTGAATGATTCATTTTAACCAGTTAAGGTGTATATAATTTCAAGTTCCTACACTCGAAGCAACTGATGAAAAAATGCCTGATTTAAGAAGGAATAAAATTAGTAGAAGGAAAGATGATTTGCAAATGGTTTGTTTCATTTAAACAATATGCTTCAAGATAATAAAATGTTTCAAAACTTCCAGTCATTTTTATAACTTGAAACTCTTGGTTCTGAAGAAAAGTTTGTTCATGAAACCTGACATCACAGAGAGCTTTTTACTCATTCCAACTCATCAATTGCTTGTTGAAGCATTTATTCACTTTCAAAACAAGGGTATGGACCCCCCCCCTTTATACACCACGTGCCTTTGAAGTTGAAATTGGGATATCGGAAAATCAAAAGAAATATTTACTTGCATGGAGGGTAAACATTGATATGGGCCAGTTGGGTTGAATGTCGTGTTTCAGTCTGGTAACATCAATGTGAAAGGGATACCTGAATAAGCTGTCTATCAAAATAGGGTTCAAGGCAACAGCCAGATTGACAAGATTTTCTGGTACATGTTTGTCATTGCCTTGAAAAGCAACTTTCAAAAAGGTAAAAAGATTTTTTTTCTACCTGATGAGCAGACAATCCCAAAATAATCAGTTCCGGCACCTTCTTGGAGTCAGGTTGTCTTTATCAAGTTTTTTTTAACAACTACTTGCATCATGCAGCTAACAACATTAAGTTGTCCACTTGTTTAGTTATTTTAGTTATCCGGGTGATAAAGTGCGACTCCAAATGCACAGCTGTTAAAATATTCAGACCTTTATAAGAAGAAACAAGATAGTTCTCATACCACGATCAGTTCTAATTTTATCTTTCTCTGAGTTGAAATAGGTTTTTGCCAGACCTTTGCAGTCAAATTTGAGGTAAGGTTCAAAACTGATTTCTACTGTACCATTTACTATCTCATAGTCTCTGTGTACAGGTCTCGTTCAAGGCTGAAAAGTTAAAGTTTTTCCTATCTTTTCTTAGTCTTGCTGCTTGTCTGTATTAACCCTAATTGTTGATTATCTCTCTTGCAGTTCATTGACTACAACTAGAGGCAGTAATTACAGTGTTGTTCAGCTAAAGCACAGAACAGTTTTAATTTGACTTTACTACTGAACTTGAACACTGATTAATTTAACTATATTAACCAGAGTGATATTTTCTTTATTTCTTTGTACTATTTTCTAGATTTTGTGGTAATCTCCACTAATTCATTTAGATCACTTTCAAATTCATCCTATACTAATCAATCCTATTCAGGAAACAGATATCGCAACCTATTTTAGGGCTTGTATATTTCACAAACTACTGATATATCAATTATTGGCATGAAGCAACTTTAAAACAGGATGAGAGGCAAAGCCTAAAAACAATAATTTATTAGAGAAAGGCAGTTTGCTAATGAACACAAACTTGAAATAGATCCATCACTCTCACCTCCTTGTCTGAAAATCCCACCCCTGACCTTAAAAGCACCAAGAGAATGACATGTAAACCAACACATGATCTTGCAAACGGGATCTTTCAAAGCCTTTGATTATTTTAATGCCATTTTCATTTTCTCTTGCTTGCACACTCCCAATTGCCACCTCTGTTGCCTGGTGATAGGTAGGATAGACAAATAGAGGTTGTGATTCCTTTGAATCGGTGATGCTTTCATCTCCTTGATGCTGCCAAATG
>JARFYF010000017.1:34070106-34087603 GCA_030265395.1 Rhina ancylostomus | reverse complement strand
GAGGAAGTATCCTGACTCCAGTTGTGTATTGGTGTGCCGCATTTGGGTTCTCTGTGAGTTTGATCTGGATCAACACTCTGACACTTTTCACCAATCTGACATTTTTTACATCCCACTACATCCTTTCTTTGGCTTCTATGAATGAGATTGGCAGCTGTTGTTGAATTTGTACAAAGGGCAAATAAAATTGAATTAAGATGGTCCACTCTCATTTCAGTCAGGAACTTTACAGCCAGCAGTCAGACAGATTCAGCTCCATCGCTCTGCACTGGATTTTAAACCAGGTCTGAGGCATAGGCCAATATCCAGCCAAGCCGTCAACTCAGCTCTTAATCTGAAAATCTACCACTAAAGGTCCATCATCATGTCACAACACCAGTGTACCTTACTAGAACAAATGTCAGATAGTGTTGTACTGGGCATCAGAAGTTAATAATGGAAAATCTATAATAGTGCCTCAACCATAATAGTAGGTGTCAAAGATTACAAATAATTGTAACACTTTTGAGTGCCTGGATTTTTCAAAATTCGATCTCCATAAGTGAAACAAAAACCAGAATCTGCTACTTATTTTCTTATGTTGTGATACAGTCAAGCTATTCACCATGTCTTTCATGTTTTGAAGGCCCTTTATTTGTAAAAATAAATTTGTCATTAGGTACTCTCAAGCCACAGACCAATTATTAAGTGACAAGACTCCCTGTCAATCAGCAGGGTTTCTGAATGTCTTGACAAACTATTTTTTCACACCGTTTCCTCAGTACAGGTAGTCTTTCAGGTTTACATGTTATTAGGCCTTCACCAATGCCAATTTGAACCAGTTGCTAATATATATGTAGAAGGACAAGCCAGTAATGCCTCTAAATATTCCACAGCATTTTTAGTTCACCTACAAGCCCTTTACAGAGGCGTATCATGGTTAAAAAGGGCTAGTATCCAGCCAAAGTTAATTCAGCAGTGGTTGAGACTAGACCTTGATGCTCAAAGTGAGAAAGGTACCATTCCCCGGCACTGACATTTCACAAAAGATTATAAGCTCAAGAGTGGGAGAACGAGCCTGAAGCCTCAGCTTTGGTAGCTCACATTGATATTTCATTCATAATCTATCCTTGGGCTGAACACCTGATCTGAAATGACGCAATTACATTTACCTGGAAATAGGTGAGTGGAGAGTCATGAAATCAATTATCCTCATGCCCAACCACATTGATTATATAGGGTTGTTCAGATTTATCTGTTACTCCTAATTGCAGAAGTTACTTGCAAAGGACAATACTGTTCATGAAAATTTGATGTATAGTCACAAGAACTGAGTGGCACAGTGGGTTTGTACATCATTCTTACACTTCTGGAACTTTAGATTAAAAGCAATATGATTGGGAAAATGAAGTCATCTCTCCATCGCCTGCCTGTCAGAAACCCCTGTGAAATAAATTTGAGCAATCTCAATCCTCTTGCTAGTGAGTGTTAATCCACACAATTTGACACTAGCTTCCAAGGTCACATGTTCTGAGGATGACAAAAGTCAATTTTTTAAGCAAACCAGAGAGAACTCTCCTTCTCTATCTGGCCAAGCCACAGCTGACCTGGCAGTGGTTGACACTCCCATTGGATGTTCAAAATGGAAAAGTATTCCATTCTTGGCACTAGTATACTGCAGCTTGCTATCAAAATATAGACACAATTAAAAAAAGTGCATGGTTCCTTTTCACCACACACTCACAACAAGATCATTTAATCATTCAATTTAATTATTGCGTTAGCACCATAATTCAGCCAGGGACCAGGTGCTTCTCTTCCATATTAAAGCTCTGAACTGTGTCACTTTAATCACTAGGGAGAATGTGAGGATCGAAGATATAAACACGTCAAAGGTTTGGCACTCTAAATGTGCACACAGTATAGAAATGACAGACTAACTACACTCCAAATGTTAAAGGGGATTTTCATAAGCAGTGTCACACTATGTCTGGTAACTCTGCCTTGATTTATAAGGAGCTCCTGATTGTGGATGTGAGCAATATTCAAAGGCCCCAAAGCCCTGCCACTTGAAAACCTCAGAGCCCTGATCTCAGCTTTAGAAACTGTTAAGCAATTAACAGTTTAACAATAGTTTCTCTTAATGCAGGACTATTAAATTGTACCACATGAATATAAATCTCTGTTAGAAAATAAATCTATCATTTCAATTTTATCCTAATCATGTATAAAGAAGTAAAATAGTAGCCCTTATTAATAATAATAACCAGAGTAGCCTGCTGGGGATGAATGATTGCAGTGGTGTTTTCACTTGTTGAGTTAAACCTTCATAACTCACTCATCCCCTCTCTGGAGCTTATGAGTTATAAGTCATTCACACGTATGAGCAAACCAATTGAATTTGGTAAATTGGTTTATTATTGTCACATGTACTGAGGTACAGTGAAAAACTTATCTTACATACCACTCATAGAGAATCAATTCATTGCAACAGTGCATTGAGTTTGTAGAAGGTAAAACAATAATAGAATGCAAAATAAAGTGTTACAGTTACAGAGACAGTGCGGTGCAGGTGGACAATAAGGTGCAGGGTCATAACAAGGTAGACTGTGAGGTCAAAAGTCCATCTTATCGTACTAGGGAACCATTCAATAGTCTTATAACAGCAGGATAGAAGCTGTCCTTGAGCCTGGTGGTACATGCTTTCAGGCTTCTGTATCTTCTGCTTGATCGGAGAAAAGGGAATGTTTGGTACCTCATACCACATGCGTGGTCTGGGAAAAGAGCAGGTAATTTCATTTTGCCAAGTGTTTTGGTCAGCAATGTGACATAAAAGCATCTCCTAGGTATCACCTTCTATTTTAGTTTGGCTAGTTGAGATCAGGTGCTGGTTATAGTATCAGAATCAGAACCAGCTTTATTATCATTGACTTATATGTCGTGAAATCTGTTGTTTTGTGGCAGCAGTGCAGTGCAAAGGCATAAAATCACTATAAGTTACAAAATAAACAAATAGTGCAAAAAAAAGGAATAATGAAGGAGGGTTCATTGGTTCATGGACCATTCAGAAATCTGATGGTGGAGGGGAGGAATCTGTCTCTAAATTGTTGAGTGTGGGTCTTAGGCTCCTGTACCTCTTCCCTGATGGTATAACAAGAAGAGGGCACGTCCCAGATGGTGAGGGTCCTTAGTGATGGATGCTGCATTCTTGAGGTGCCGCTAAATACCAGTCCATCAGGAATCACTTTACCCAGAAAGATAGTAGAAATCTGGAACTCTGTTATGCAGAAATGTCTGCAAGCTTTGGGACAAATGAGGAATGGACATTATTTAGAGTAGATAAGGTTCATGTGCAAATAGGCCACAACCTAAGTGAATGCTGGAGCTGACTAAAGGGGTGACTGGTCTCTTTTTCCTAACGTCCCCGTCACTTTGTGGTACATCACACTATTACAATAGTATGTGGCATCATTGGACTGCCACTTATCACTGTAAACAGAGCGCTGGCAGTATGTGCTTTTATTTAGAGTCAATATATTTAACTGAATGAACAAAGAGATTCTTATTATTGCCCATATGCAGTTCTATGAACAGGGGAATGTACACCACCAGCAGAGCAACATAATACAGTGAAGAAAAATCATAAAAATATTATAAGGGAAAACATAATTAAAAAATGGAATTTGGATTTGCCTGGGGCTTACAAATGCGATTTCATAGCCTGCCAGAAAAGAGTGAGAGGCAGCTTGCTATCAACAGATGTGTGACATGGTCAGGATGCGAGGGTGTGAGCTACAGAGACACTCAGAGGCAGCAAGTCTGTACTGCACCCAAAAGCCTGGGCTCAAACACAAACAGGTGGGGAGATTTGATTTTCTATTCTGGGTCACAGTGCACATCTCAACAAATGTATCACCAGTGCCTGTTATCCTCAAAGATATGACTTCTGTTCCTTCAGTGATGCCAATGGCAGTCTGCCTGGGTGCACAGGTATGCAAAGAACAGCTCTTCTCTCCCCTTCAGTCCTCTGCTGGAGAGTGGTTAACAAAAGCATGCATTATCTTGCTACTAAGGAGAAGTTATACTGCACTTCTAAACAGTCTTTAAATAAAATTAATTAGTCGAGTAACCTTTGGCATGGGACATTATTGGTGAAGGTGGCTAACTAATTAGTTATTTGTCTGAGCTGATTTGATCACTGAGAAGTGGCCTTGATCCAGCTCTTCTCTACACACTTACTGTAGATGGGTCAACATCAGAGTGGAAAAGACAAAAGAATACAACCAATGGCTCCCCCATTAAACGCAGATTGGCTTATCACGCATTTGGGTATTCTTTTATCTTTCAAAACTACTTTCTCCATTGAACATGCAGCATTTAGATTGCAGCTATTTCCAAAACATCAAAGAAGAATCAAATCACATACCAGTCAATAAACTAAAATAAATCAATCTATGTATAACAGCAAAACAAAATAAACCAATTTTCTTGGTACAGTGTGACTAAAATGCAGTGAATTGTTAATTGACAACACTGATAAATCAGGCACGTCCTTGCTTCATTCTAACTGAACTGCACAGAAAGTCTGCTTAAATAATTGCTGCAGTACTGAGTTAGTCAAGTGGGCCTGCAGGGTAAGATCAACACTGTTGGTTTATTCCCTTCCTTTTATTCCTACAAACATAAATGTTCGGGTATTATAAAAGTCGCCGTGTCAACTTTCCCTGCGGTAGAAGCAGCTGCCGGTCTTAAAACTGTATCAATTCATAAAGCTTGATACTGCTGTATTTCAACTCTGTGATTTATGGCTCAAGGGCTTTAACGATGAAACAGAACTATGCCAACATCATCCGCTCCACTCACTATCCCTGACATATGTTTGTAATCAGTGTCTCCAAAATATGTTTGGTTAAACAAAGCATGACAAACAGAATCTAATGCTCCTCACTACAATCCAAATTGTTTGAAGTGTAGCCATTTTGCTCTTGTTATAGCATATGAATATGCTTTCTGTTGATCTCTTACATCACTTTTCAGCTAACAAAAATGGGACTCAGCTCCATGGATTTGCTAAAATATGTTCCAGGCACAATGGAAGTATCTTTCTATCCTTCAGTTAAGAAAAGGATTCAATTAAATGGACACTGCCTTCAGAAAAAAAGGTTGATTGCAATTTTGTTTGAGAAGATGGAAAGGGCAAGAGAGCTCTTTTAGATGCAGTAACATGATACACAAGAAATTATAGAATCATAGAATAATACAGCATAGAAGGAGGCCATCAAATCTGTGCCAGCTTCTTCAAAGAACAATCCAATTAAACCCACTCCCCAGTCTCTTCTGCTTATCCCTGCAATTTATTTCTCCTTCAAGTATTTATCTGATTTTTTCTTTGCATACTATAATTGAACCTGTGAACTGGATCCTATCAGGAAGTGCATTTGCATTAAAAAAAGCTTTTTTTCCCACTTGAAAGACACGTGAACAGGCTGGGAGTAGAGGGATGCTGACCATGTGCAGGCAGGCAGATGGGATTAATTTAGATTGGCATCATGGTTGGCACAAACGTGATGGGCTGAAGGGCCTTTTCCTGTGCGTCACTGTTCTGTGTTCTAGTCATGTTAAATCAGTGTCTTCTGAATATCCATCCCTCAGCTATGTGATTTATGTTAATGTGTGGTGAGTTTACAAACTAAGAACAATCTTTGATTAAAAAAAAACCTTTCTCATAAGGATCAGATTCGTTCAATGTGATCACGTTAAGATAAAATGTTTTTTAGACAGCCCAACAATACCACCAAGGTACTGGGGTCTTACCCTGGTTTCGGAATTTGATTTCCATTTGTTTCAGAGATTTGTAACTAGAGGTTTTCCACAAGTTGAGGTGGTGATTCTTAATCAGAGATGGAACAAAACTCAGAATGTGACAGTCCTTAACTCATTTCTAATGGATTGACTGACCATTAATATTTATGGGATCTATTGATGTGTCAGCAAGCTGCCTGAATGAGGACAATCATATGAATAGAGGGAATTATTTTGACAGGAAAGACTAGTATAATTTATAAAAATTAAAACACTGCAGCTAAAATGTTGTTTTAAAAAATAAACTAGTCATAATGCATTGTACTTACTTGATATGGTGCAGAAATCTATATTGTTCACAAGTTATCTAGCAAGACCAGTGTTGCAGTTACCCACAACAAATTTAATCTGAACAGCTTCAAGGTCAATTCTAAAGAAAAGTGGGGTGAAACCATCTCATCCAATTACTCCCACTCCCTCCCTCATTTGGTCTGAGACTGAGTTCGGATACAAGATACATACTGCATTAAAGCCATGTCTACAGCATCAGAGCAAAGTGAAACCACCTCAAGATTAACAGAATGATGGCCACTCATTGAGACTTAATCAATGTGCTATGTAAGAACAGGAAATGTTACTACAAATGCATGTTGTATAATACAAGCTTCCAAAACAGATGTCATATTGTTGAAATATAAACAAAAAATATTGGTGGTTGACTGCATCACAACTGATTAGTTCTGCCACAAACTGGCAAGGCTGGTTATCTGAAATTGTTGAATTGAATGTTGAGTCTCGAGGGCTATAATGCACCCAGACAGAAGAGGAGTTGTTGTTCCTGAAACTTATCTTGGGCTTTGTTGGAACAGTGTAGGAATGTAAAAATAGAGGTCAGAGTCTGAGTGGGTTAAAGAATTAAAGTGATAGATTACAGCTTCACAGCCTGGGGGTTATTTGCCTCTGCTATAAAGACACTCCCTGATATTTGTGAATATTCCTCCTGCTTTGTTGTTTGTTGAGTTGTGCAATGCTGCTATAATGTTGGAAGCTCTTATGCAAGCACAAGTTACTTCCTAAGTGTGGCCATTCTTCTAATGTCATCTTTTAGGCTTCCAATTACGATGGCGAGATTTGAAAGGACACAGCAAAACAGGAAGAACATACACAAAAACCAGAGTGCGATCTTAGCAGAGGCAAATGTGCATGGTTGGAAGCCGGTGAATCTGACTTCAAACATTTCATAAGCAGTTTTGAACCTCAGTTTGAAAGTGAGTGTTACAAAAAGAATAACATCTTACAGGAATTGAATATGCGACCAGTCAATAAAAAAAAAACATACAGTGAAGGGTGCAATGTGGCATAAATGCCGATGCTGACATTACATCAAATGCTCACAATATACTGTTCTGTTCTGTAAAAAAATTAACTTCTGAAGTGCACAAGGAACATTAATCTTTAAAATAACAGTAATAATATTTACATCACTCTGTTGCAGTTTTTGACCAAACCACAGAGTAAATAGTTAATAGAAGAAATATTAGCCTTTTTAAATTGAGGTATTAAATAATGAAAGTAGTGTTTCTACATTTACTTCTGTAATAAAAAAATAATTTGGTTAATAATAATAATCTGTCGAAACCTAGAATTTGTAAAACTCAGTTTGCAGCCATAATATAGGGAAAAGCCTCAGGTGAAGTGGGATCTTTTGCAACCTGGTCTTGGAATATATTCGCAGTTCAACAAACTGCTTGTCAGTTCAAGGTCAGGGGCAAAGTAGTCGCTTGTGGATTTGTATCCAGCGGGCTTTTCCTTCAGCAGATATATTAGCACTGAATTCCACATGAACAAACAGAAAGAACAAAGCAAAAAAAATACACACAATCACATATGAAGGACAGGAGCAAGAATTGTTTTTGCAGCTTTCAACGTTTGTTCATCTCACAATCAGATTCTAGTAAGTTTTATACTTAGGAAAAAAAAGTTCAGGATTAAATCTTGAATTAACCTTTAGTTTTCTTACAATCAAGGATCTGTTGGCAGTTTGGTCTATAAGATGTTTTCAGAGGCAACGTTAAATAGCAAAGGGGAACAGCTGATTTTATATACAGTGAAACATCAACAGAAACAAATCTGAAAATAGGGCTCCCGCTGGACCTTTCTGCCCAAAATCTGTAAAGGTATATGTTTGCAGAAAAAAAGTCAAAGTGCTGTGATGGCAAATGTCAATTGTTTCAGTATAAAATACTGTCCACTGTTTTTTATACACTGCTGAAGAATTTGCCTTCCAGCCCCAGATTTGAATAAAGGATCTCTTTCTAAGCCACTGGAAGAAAAAGCACAAGAATGCAAAACGGATATGAAATATAATAATACTCCAGACTCCAAAACAATGTGTAACACAACACAGTGATGAACGTGGGGTCTGGGATACACCATCCATAGCTTACCTCTGTTGTACCCAGGTATACTTGAAAAGTGGGCAGTGATCAGTTTGAACTGAAGAAATTTTGTAATTTAAGAGACAGATGACACTGACTGGGGTATGGACGAGGTTACCCCGAAAAAACAAAAAAACTGACCTAACTGTACTATGTAAGTGTGTAGCATTTTACAGCAGGCTATTCAGATCCATCCCAACAGTTGTACTCTGTCCAAGCCTCCAACCATCTTCCTTCACTTTACCTCAATAACACATCTGTCTATTCCTTTCTCCCTTCTGTGCTAATAATTGTGAATTAGTGAAAATTAACACAGAAGCATTAATTCTTTACACATAAAAATACATATTTATCTATTAATTGAAGACATTGAAGAAAAATGTTTACTGCAGGAAGATGTCAAGGTGAATAGAAAAGTGGCAAAAGTAATTTAATCCAGATTCTATGGGACTATATTTGGAAAGGGTAAACAGAGCAAAGGAACACACAGAAAATAGGATACTTTAAAGTGTACAAGTACAGAGGGAACATGGAGTGATCTCCATAGGTCCCTGACAGTAGTAGGACAGATAGATTAGGTGCTTACCACAAATCTTCAACCCTCCAGTTAAAGGTAAGCGCTTGACATATTTTGAGACTTTTAAATATCTGTCAGTATGTAAAGTGTTTTTAATTGTTTTATATTTTTGAATATATTTTGTATTATTTAAATCTAGTCTTTAAATACTTCTATCACCAACATAAAAAACATTTACAGAGCTATTGACAGCTTGCTAAGGGCTAGTTGCCACTCACAGTTGCTCTGCCTCATCAGAGACCCGGCAGTTGCAGGGGTTAGTACGTATCCAGAGAAAGAAAGTACAGGCAGGACCAGGAGAGGGAGAATCTAGGGAAGGGGCCAGGTGCAACATAGCCTGGCCTACTACGGGAAGCAACTGATTGCACCTGAGGTGGTCTAGTGGAGATTTATAATGACATTGTGATGACCAGAGGATATTAGCTATCAGGAAAGCTTTATTAGGTTGGGGTTGTTTTCTTTGGATAAGAGAAAGCTGAGTGGCATTTATATGAAATGTAAAATCATAAGAGGATGAGATAGAGCAGGGTGTAAGGATCTCCTCCCCTTAGCATAATGACTAATGGGCACTTATTTGTTGAACTTCTAGAGAAAGGCAAGGACTATTATCTTGCTTTCTGTAATGTGGTGGGAGTCTGGAATTCATAGTCTGAAAGTGTGCTTGAGGTATTAAATTTACTTGTGTGAGCAACTTGCGGAGCAATAAGTTACACATCTACAGATGAAGACCTGGGAAACTGAATGGTGCTTTTACAGATAGCACAGGCATGATAGGCTGAATGGTCTCTTCCTGTGCCACAATCTTGTATGATCCAATTGTGAAATTAAATTTAACAATGAGTTCATGAGCTCATAGTACCTTTTTCAAAATTTGAAGCTAGTTTATATTTAGTACAGCTATTTTGCTTATGAAACATGCATAAACATTAGCAGGAATCTATTGGAACAGGTATGTATTGTTAACCTTGCTTTGATATCATTAGATGACCAAGATGTTGTAGGATTTGGATAGACCTAAAAGTGACTGGAATAGAGAGGCTAACCTGACTTTTGTAGGTGGTCTGATTTTGCTTGGCACTTTGTTGGTGCCTTAAGTGAATTAAGGATGATTCCAGTTTTCAACTGCTTCTTAGCAAGTCTTTTTCTCTAAGGAGTTTTCCAATGATATAAAAATGTAAGAAATTCTACTTTTTTTTTTCTTGCTTCACTTTATCTTTCCTTCTATTTTAAGAATGATATTTTTCACATTTTCTAATCTTATTTTCTGGTGGTGCTAACCAACAATATGATAAAAATGTCATTCCAGCATTCTATGATAGTGCAAACTTCCCCCAGAAACGTATTGATTAACTGGTAATCTTTAGGCACTTCTTTCATTTAATCAGGCCTCTGACAGTCTTATACATAATGCACATCAAAGGATATTATAATCACGAATATTTCATATATATGCATATACTTTGGAGGAAATGTACAGAATCTCGAATAAATATGCTAGAGAAACCAAATTCTTATTTGATGAGACTGGAAGCACTTAGCAGCTTAGGAATCAAAAAGAACTATAGCTAATTCACAATGGATGTCTCTTACAACCACTAACTGTGCAATGCACTGAGGAGACATTTGCCATTTTGGAGCTGATCACTTGTCATAAAGGGAAGCTGAAGGGCACTTCATTCAAGTGTTTAAATTTATGATAGGACTGAACTGATCACCTGCTAATGCAAAACAAGCAAGTAGGTGTAGTTTGCTGGTTTAATACAACAAAATAATCAGTCACTTTCTATATGGAACTAGCCAGCAGCAGGCACCTATTGAGCTGTGGGTAGGTGGCTGGGGAGGTGGGAAGCAAAACTGGGAAAGCAGCAGCTTGGAAGATGTTTGAAGCATGAATGCTTCTCCTAATCGTAGCAAACTCTTAAAATTACAGTGAAAAACTCCCGTCAGCTCTTTAAGGGCTTCCACTTTTCTTTCCTTTGCATTTGCCTGCTTTTCATGAACAACATGAAAGGTGAGAAGTTGAAGCCACCTCCCCCTATTAGCACTTTCCCATCCATATGGTGCAGTATTAGAAAGAAATCAACTAAGGTGTAGACCCAGAATAAAAAATTCGACACTGAGAAAAGACAGAGGCATAGACTCAACTGGGCTGAAAGTTTTTGGTCTGATCAGAGTGTAACCTAGGCAATTACCAAATCCATAAATATCCCTACTTCACATAAAGATTCAGGACTTTTCTGTCCAACAGTAAGACAACTACTGAAATGAAAATAACACCAGAACATCCATATGCTAACTGACTGATTTCACCTTTTGGTCGAGTGCTTGAGTTACTTCACTTGTATTTATTAAATAGAAGATGTATTTAAACTTTAGTCACTGAATTTTCATACATAAATCCATAAAAGAAAACAAACACAGTATTAAGAACTTCTGAAGTAATAAAAGTTGTATCCTGATGTGAAACCTGTGCAAAAACATCTGCATATTTTTTTAAAATTGAGAATCCTGGAAGAGACACGTTCTATGAGGGTTCTAATATGTCTTACGAAACTTTTGAATTTCTAATTACTTTTTGATGAAAGATATGTTGGTTTAATAGAGGTGACGGCATGATTTTGGTTGAGCGTATGGTTAGCAGTAGGGCTATGACATTGTCAACTTGCTCTTCAACTTAGTTTCAGTGGGTGTAACCCCTACTGGGTATATAAAATAACCTATGATTTGCAACTTGTATAATAATATTCATCAGTTCTAACTTTACTCTTTGCAAGTTACTATATTCTCTATGAGGTAGGGATGGTGCAAACAGGAAGTATAATAAAGCAGGTACAGCACAGAAACAGCCTAATAAGTCCATGATCGTGTTACTCTCTACAAGAGTCTCCTCTCTCCCCTATCATCTAATCCCTTTGAAATTTCCTTCTATTCCTTTCATCCTCATGTACTTATCCATTTTCTACTCAGTTCCATTTTTACCTCAATGACTCCCCCAAGTAGTGAATGTCACATTCTAACCCACCTCGGAAAAAATAAGTTTCTCCTGAATTCCTTATTTGAACTTTTTAGGGTCACTAACTCTGGTCTTACCTACTTGTGGAAATATCTTTCCTAAGCCCCTCATAAATTTCAAGACCTCCATCACAGTCTTGCTTCTCTTTTTGGGAAAAAAAATGTTCCACAGCACATTCAGCCTTTCCTCACAGATATAATTTTAAATACACTAGATATTATTCTCGTAAATGAACTTCAGCTTCTTCAGAACATCTATATTCTTTTATATGGAGAGCAGAACTATTCATAGTATTCAGTGTATAGTCAAATCTAAGTTCTCCATAATTTCTCATCTTTACAACTCCACAACTGGACCCCCATCCCTCTTCCCTTCATAGGAAAACCTCGTAATGTCTTTTTGCATTTTTAATTGCTGTATAAACTACCATAGCTGGTATCCACCTACCTGTACTCTCAGAAACTTATGTTGTTCCATACCAATTGGACATTTATTTTCCAGTATGTATGTGGCCTCCTGGTAAGATAAAGGTTGCATCAAAGTATTTCGTACTTCACTAAAGTTCATGTCTTCCTATATTTTGTCATTGCCACCCCCAACTCCCAACTCAATTGTGACACCTTCCACTTTGGTGTTATTCAAAAACTTTTAAATTGCACTCAGATTTCAGAGTCCATATTGTTATGTAAATAGTAAGCCAGTCGTCTAACAAGGACTCATGGGAAAATAAGCACTTTCTACAATTTGAAAATGGGAGTAGCTACTCTTTGTTTTCTGTTTCATAGCAAACTTGCTATTATTCTGCTATTTGTCCCTTTAACTTCACACGTTCTGATCTTAGGTGTAAAGTTGGTTTACAATGAAGAGTCAGGATTTTGCTCATTGAGAGAAAGTAACTACTTTTTACATTGCTAATCAGAGGCTGTGTTTTCACTAGAGATGATGTATTTCTTCTGGAAAATGCATCTTCTCAACTTCTTCCTACCCAGAGGTTAGGCAGCACTTTTTCTAAACTACATCATGGCTTAGAAATTCAATCATGTAGATAATGTCCATTACATGTTAAGTGATCAAATTGAAATTTAAAATAACTGTGAAATAGTTGGGACCTCCATGTGTTGTGCATCAAAGAACAATGAAGCATGTGCCTTGTTCTGTGTGACATGTCCATGCACAATTAATTCTGAATACTCAGCAATGATGTTAATTGGCATGGAGTGCACATAAAACTAGCCCAGATTGTCATCCAATGCCACTTTAATGCACATTTTCATTCTATGTATAGCTTCTAGGTCCTTGTTTCCGGAAAGTGCACCTGGGATTTAAAAAGTACCTTGCCATCAGAAAAATTAAGTGTTCTGTGCCCCTCTTTGTTACAGCAGCATGCTGCTCAGTGATTTCAACCCCATTCTTTGAAATGTACAATTACTCCAGCTAATATGTTAGTCTTAACAGATTAATTAAACCATGTGGCAATCCACACATTACCTAGATTCATAGCAACTCAGAAGGGGACTTTCAGTCCATTGTATCTGTACTGGTCAAAAAAACAACCCAAATTCACAGCTACCCCACCTATTCACCTTCCAGCATTATGTCTATAGCCCTACAGGTCAAGTACATGCTCAGATACTGTTTAATTGTGATGAAGGTTTTTGCTTTAACCAATTTTCCACAGAGCGCATTCCAGACCTCTACCATCTTCTGAGTGAAATACCTTTTCCTCTTCTCACTTCTAATCCTTCCACCAATTACTTTAAGCCTATGTTCCCTCTGCTAGGGAAGGCAGGTCCTTTCTATTTAGGCACCTCATAATTTTATACACCTCAATTATTTTGCAACCTCCACTGTTCCAAAGGAAAATCATTAGCCTATCTGATCTTTTTTCATAGGCTTCTACTTTTTTGATCAACCTCCTGTATGGCTTCCTGTCAAGAGTTTTGTAGACTCTATCAAGTATCCAAAAAAAGCCTCCTGGCCCCCACAAGTATTAACAGGCACTTGGACTCATGGAGGGAAATTAACTGCATTTCTTCAAATAAATTCAGGAATCTTATATTTCTTATTGTAGATGTATCCGTTGGCTCATGATGAAATAGAGTTCATCAAATTCCTATTTTTGAAATGCTGTTCTTAACCAATAATCAAATTGACAGGTCATCTTTTTTTAAAATCAATCTTTTATTACAGTGACAGTGATGAGCTGAATCAGATAGCAGAAGTCTGGTTTTTCCAGTTTTCTCAGCTGAGGAGTTAGAAAGAAATTTCAGTTCTTATCGCCTTCATCTGTAACAAATACAAAGACATATAATTACAAAAAATTCATAGTAATTCACACCAGATCTACACTAGAAGCGTATAGTTGAAAAATGACCTTAAATGGCTGCAAGGAAGCAGAGAAGCACAGCCTTATATTTTCCAGGCCTGTCCCAAGTTGCACACTTCAAATTGCTTTTCACCAGATCACTGGAAATGCAATGTCCAGTGACCAAACAACAATTTACATTAATATAGCAACTTACAGTAGAAAAAGTGTGTCATGGTGCTTTATAGACTATTTTCCTTCTATTCCCTTTTGAAAAGATGCATGACCCATTCCCAAAGGATTCATTTAGAATTTATTAAATGTGCCTCTTGGCAATGTACAAAAGTGACTAGCACAACAATTTTACTCAGAAAAATTACGAAAACCTCTGGAATTACAGCTTGAGCAAGAATCCCACATCAAATCTTGTTCTAACAATTCAATTCTTTTGAAACTGCAAGAAAATAGGGACGACTTCTGCTCACGAAGTGGCAGATAAAATAAACGCAAGGCCTAATTCAGAGTTATGACTCTACTCCAAACAGCTCTCTGTACTGGGAGCAATTGTTATTCATTTGACATCTGGCCCAATCCTAAATTGTGAAGCAGTGCATGGTGGCAGGGTCTTGAATTGCATAACACCATCATTTAGAACATAGAGCATAGAACAGTACAGTACAGGAACAGGCCCTTCAGCCCACAAAGTCAGTGCAGACCATGATGCCAAATGAAACTGATCTTATCTGGTTGCTCACGATCCATGTCCCTCCATTCCCTTCATGTTCATCTGTTTGTGTAAATGCCTCTCAAACACACAATCATGTCTGCTTCCACCACCACCCTTGGCAGCATGTTCCAGGCACCTACCACTGGTGCAGGCTCACCCATAAAAAAGCTGGAAAAAGCTTTGACACAGACTACACCATTCATCAGGCTTGGCCAACTCCAAAACCTGATAAAGGATTTGGAAATAAAAAACTGAAAATGCTGGAAATACTCAGCCGGTCAGGCAGCATCTTGGGAAGGAGAAATGGAGTTATTAACCATTCATCAGATCTTGGCAAATTTAAAGATGAAGTTTTACATTTTAGAGGAGGTGGGAAGGGGCAGAAAACGAAAGGAGAAATTTGTGATAGGGTAAAAAAAGTACGAGAATGAATAATACCAATGGTGATGGGAGCAGCTGAAGGAAGTTGGTAAAAGCTAAAGAACGGTTGAAAGAGTATCTGGGCTGGGGGAGATGCAAAGAGAGGGGCGAATCATATCTTAAATATCAAGTGAGGCGAGGGAAAAAACTGAATGCTCATTTGTGGGGTACAAGCTTATTATCTAAAACTGTTGAATTTAATAATATTGTGTGTGGAAGTCTTAATGTGCCTGGTCAGATGATGAGCTGTTGTTCATATGTTGAGCTTCATTGGAACAGAGTTGAAGGCCAAAAATAGAGGTCAGGTTGGGAGTGGGATGGAAGATGAAAGTACTGGAATTGTATTTCTTTCAAATTATATATTGCATTCAGTGCTCATGATATGGTTTGCTCCATAATGGGGAAAGCAAACACAGCTTGGGTGACTACTTGCAATCCACAAGGGTAACCCTGATCTTCCAGTAATCAAAATGGGTTCTAATCTCCATTACGGTTTTTTAAATCAGCAATAAAGATAGCATTTTGACACAATTAATAGCTACAAAAACTAAAGTGATAAAAGTGTTTCAGTCTTTTCCATGTACTCACTGCCTGTTAGGTCATATTAGCAGTTTCTTCATGCCAAGTTGTAAAACAATTAAATATCCATTTAAATCGATGATGAGTGCGGTTGACTGCCAGTCCAATAGAATATTGCCTAACAATGTTACTCCATTCAAGGTTATGGAAGGAGCTGTATGATGATCCATTGATTCCAACCTTTACTAAGTGTGATGTTGAGAAATATCATTTTAAAATTGCTAATAATATTGTCAGAATATAAACAAAATCAGATATGTTATAACTGTGCATGACAGAAATTGTCATTAATTGGGATGATATAATTCAGAAAAATGCATGGTCCAACATAGATAAATTATAGTATGTTAATTCTAGTCCTGAGAATAGCTGCAATGTACAGAGCAATGCTTAGGAAATTAAGTCTTAATACTCAAATGATTATAGAAGCCCTCTTCAAAGACACTTATGCATGTTGATGGTATAAACTCAATATAGGAATCTTCTTCTGTGAATAATGCATTTGTGGTATGAGAAGGTCCTTTAAACATCAACAGTTAACTGGTCAGACAATTGTTATTCTACAGCAATTATTCTGGACTGTTCCACCATCCCCCTGCTACCACCATTTACTGCATGTCCAAGAGTGATTGGGGAAGCAACTGGACACAGTATGAAGAATCCAACACATTCAAACCGGACAGCCTGTCAATATAATAAAAAAAAAGCCGATACATTTATTGATGATCTGCTGCAAGTTGCCACCAGCACATTTAGTAAGTACTACATCATAACCGAGTCTACAAAGGGTGTCTGGAGGTCAAAGATCACTACTGCACCACTTCAGGCAGAACATATTATGACAAATTATGTAAACATTTTAGTTTTGCTAATCCTTTGGCCAATATTATAATACCTAAGTTCATTGGGTGGAAGAGAATGAAAAGACATTAAAAGCTGAGTGGAAGTGAAGCACAATATTATTTGCGGTGCACCTTGAGTTATGTAATCACACTGTTGCAGGAGCTTCCTCATGACAACTCAGTTAGCCAGCACTATCACTGCAATGAGACCTGCAGATGTTGACACTGAGTCAGCATAGACATTAGGATGATTGAGCAGCTTGCTGTGAAGATTGAGAGAAATAGACTACCTGCAAGGTCCTAAACAGCATCTGTAGTCGTCACCAGGTCAAGGTGGATGGTGCCATTCTACAACATCTGGATCCATGAATGCACAGAGAGGTGATCATACATTACCCTTTGATCTGCTCAGTGGACTGGGCATGATTTAGGTTCTTGCTGAGGCCAACTCACAAGCTCTGCCCACTAACTGTCAATGGAGAGGTCTATCACTTTGGTGGGTAAGGGATGAAGAAGAATCTGGAAAATCCTGTGCTATTTTCAAACCTTTCTTTTTCAATATCACTTTTTACCTGGTACAAAATCACAGAATAGTCATTCCCAAGTACGTAGTGAAATGGAAAAGGACAATTCAAGGATTGGTTTACTATCACTCTAAGATCAGAGTTACTGCGATATAAGCTCAACTTGCTCTCGGAAAACACATCTGCATCTGTTGGACAAGCATCTTGATTGCTAACTTTACTTAATCTTTTGATTATTTATAAATATCTAAATGGGGTCAGACTGTACTTTAAAAATATTAAAATGTCCAT
>JARFYF010000017.1:34040345-34052251 GCA_030265395.1 Rhina ancylostomus | reverse complement strand
GAAAAAGTACACACACACACACACACACACACACACACACACACACACACACATACTTGGTAGGTGGTAGGAACTAGATTAAAATAAGAAAATTAATCAAAACCACAAAGTGCACCATGATTTGGCACAGAAAGACAAAAGGAAAACCTATGTATATTGGCTGACTGCAAGTGCCGACAGGCAGATAGATCTGTATCTTTTGTAATCAATTCAGCTTGTCAAACATGTAGACAACTTCAACTCATTCGTCTGGGGCTAATGAAAACTAAAGGTAAGCAAAGACATGCACAAAAGCATTTTTAGAGCAGCTTTGCCCTGGAATATGAAGACATAATTTAATCCATTTCCCAAGTCTGTCTGATCTTGGATTTATGTCAATGTAAACAGACTGACAGGGATTAACCCTTATAGCACTGCAGAAACACTTGACACTCGTTCAGCAACAAAGATCAGAAATTGCCAGGATGCTCAGTTTAGTAATTAATATGATATTTCCAAATCCAAGAGCTTGATTAAAGTAAGGATAAAAGTGCTCCTTTTATTAGGCTGACAAATAAAGATATTTTAATAGTTCTCATGTCCATGCAGACAGGTCACTTTTGCACTATATCTGTAGAATAATTTCCATCAGTGGTTGAGTTAAAAGACTTTGCCTTTATTATTGTCTTCCATTTTATTATCTGGCAGGATAATATGTTGTTTGTGAAGGGTTCCCTCTACCTATTTACACAGGCAGCAACCTAATGGTTTGGGTGTGTGAACAGTGTTATTATAAAAACTTAACAACAAAAACATACTCAGCGTACATGAAATTAAACAGCTTACATATCTTATGTTTACTGAATTGCTTTCATTCTTCTACAATGGTTTGAATTATATACTGTCACAACATTGTATATCATATATGAAAATAAATGGTAATGCACTTTTAAGCTATTAAATTTTCGGTATTAGAAGTTTCAAAGAATGATGGGGAGCTCATAGGGTTATTATGTTTTGTCAGATTGTAAACAGGTGCTTTATTATGTACTTTTACATGTTAACCTAAACCAAATCTAATTTTCCTTTAATGGACAGATTGCTTACTGTAGTTGAGATTTTGGTAAAAGAATTGACTTCCGCATTTCAATCTCCATTGTAGACTGATTTTGAAATTCTTCAGAATTAAGTGTTGCACAATATCTGAAGGATTCGAGAAAAATTATGCATGGTATGGTCATGCATTAATATATTTAGCTCAAATTACTCCATTGAAAGTTTAAGCTACTTTTGTGTCCAGATCTGATGTTTGGAGGATTTAAAATTCTGCTGACTTGTAACTGAAAGTTCTTTTAAGCACATGCTGCACTTGGGTTGTAATTGCAAACAAGCAACAATTGCATCATTCCTTGAATATTCAGAATGTAATTTCAAGGTCAGAAGGAAGTGTGGGGTTACAGTTTCTGTGGCAGCTCAAATTGATTGAAATGTCAAAGAGACACATAAATGATAAGTAATTATAAAAGACAACACATACAAAAAAGAGAAAGTCACTTCAGTGAATCTATGGAGAAGATAAGATGCTGTAGGGTCAACTCAAGATGAATACCAAGGGATACAAGAAAATGAAATCTTAAATGAAGTGGTCGGGTGGGGGAAGAAGAAAGAGAGGGACAATTCACTTCACCTTTCTTTGACAATCTCAGATAATTATTTGCACTTTCATCTACCCAGTCTAACATTATGTTTCCTTGGAGAGAAAAGCAGAGTTAAGGTTTCAGGTTGATGACCCAATGAAAGGTCATTGACCTGAAGCATTAACTCTGTTTGTCTCTCCACTGCCGCTGTCCATTCTGCTGAAAATTTCCACTACCCTCTTTTTATTTCAGACTTCTGCATTTTGTTGGCCTTTTGCTTGCATTCCCTTACTTTCCTATCACCACCTTCTTTCACTTTATACTCCTGATGTTTTGTCATTTAATTTCTCTTTCTTTTCACCCTATCACTGACCTTATCTTTTTTATCTTTCCCACCCTCCCTGTTTTCTCTGCACCTTAAAGCTTATTTTATTTCTAACTTTACCCAGTTCTGGTAGAATCTTACAGTGCAGAATGAAGTCTCAATTGGCTCTTCGAAAGAGCTGTCCACTTTCCCCAAAGATTCTTGCAAATAAACAAGGACAGGGTAGTTTTGTGGTTGAGTTACTAAATTAGTATTCAGAATGGAAACGCAAGAGAGGCAGCAGATGCTGGAGGAACTCAGCAGTCAGGCGGCATCTATGGAGGGAAATGGATCAGTCAATGTTTTGGGTTGAGACCCTTCATCAGGGTTAGTATTCAGAATACTGGATTATTTATTTGCAGATGTGACCTTAAGGTAAGCAATTAAAAAAATCTAGAATATCATGCTAGATCAGTAAAATGAAATTACCACATTGTTTTATTTTTTTGAAAATCTGCATCACTAATGCCCTTCAGTGCAAGAAATCTACTGTCCTTACCCAGTCTGGCCTATCTGAGTCTCCACACCCATCAATGATTCCTAGTTGGTTCCTCAGGGCTAGGTAAGAATGCATCACAACTACTGGCCTTACCAGCCCACACCACTTCCCCTTATGATGATTTCACTCGTTTATCTTCTGAAACCTGCGACTATCATCTTCAACATTTGCTATATTACCAGGTTTTATATAATCCACAAACCTCTAAACTCTACTATTTATGTCCAAGCCCATGACATTTATGTGCAATCAGAAAACCAATGGTCCTAAAACATTAATTAACTAAATCCATTCTATAGATAAATATTATTTGTTTTCTTTTTCCCCAATCTTGGGTGCTTCTTTAGATTAATTTCAGTGATTGTATTAAGACAGAGAAACATTTTATAATTGGAAAAAAATATTGACCACATATATCCCAGGTACTTCCTGACATGTCTTTCTCACTTATGCAGACTCTAAGCAACAATAATTCTAAGTGACATTTTGTGATGACACCCAAAGGCATTGGATTGCCCATATGTCATCAATACTTCAAAATAAAAACTCACTTAATTCTGACATCAAGAGGTTAAATTTATGACATCAAATTTTGCAGTTCAAAAACACATAGTTCTGAGGGACCAAGGTTCTGAAGAAAATTTTGAAATCACAATATATAAAGCAATAAATGAATTCATATAAGATTTCATATATGACATCGCAATATATAAATCAGTATGAAGCAAGACGATGCCCATCATTAACAAGAAAAGGTTTAACATTTCCTCAATAGTAACACAATGATGAATTCTCACATCATCAAATCTTGCAATCAGCACTGATTAGTAACTTAATAAATTCTGACCCAGCAAGATGAGGTTGAAGTTTTGATATTTGGTGGTGAGTCCCTCACCTTGTCAAGATATCAAAACCTTTTCTTGGCGAGAGTTTCCACTACTTACATGACAAAAGCTGGGAGTTACCTTACCGATGCAGCTTCAGTAACATTCAGTGACACCATCCAGGACAAAGAAATCCAATTTATCAGCAACCCATCCACAACCTTAAGCTTTCAATTCTCCACCAATGTGACAGCAATGTGCAGCGTTTACATCGCACTTTTGCTAAAAGCCAGCAATTTCCAAATTCTCCAAATTAAAGTCAGAGAGCACGACAGCACAGAAACAGGCCCTTCAGCCCATCTAGTCCATGCTGACATTATCTTCTGCCTGGTCTTATCTACCTGCACCCGGACCATGTCCCTCCAAACCCCTCCCATCCATGTACCTTAACAAACCTCTCTTAAATGTTACAGCTGAACCCACACCTACCACTTCCGCTGGCAGCCCATTCCACACTTGCACCACCCTCTGAGTGAAGAAGTTTCCCTTCAGATTCCCCTTATGTATTTTGCCTTTCACTCTAAACCCATGTCTTCTAGTTCTAGTCTTACCCAATCTTAGGGGGAAATGCCTGCATGTATTCTCCCTACCTATATCAGTCATAATCTTGTATACATCTATAAGATCTTCCCTCACTCTCTTCTGCTCCAGGGAATAAAGTCCTAACCTATTCAACCTTTCCCTATAACTCAGGTCCTCAAGTCCCAGCAACATCCTTGCAAATTTTCTCTGCACTCTTTCATGACAATTCATGACTTCTACTTCAGTAGGTGTGCAGCAGCATCACTGCCTCCAAAATGCCCTCTAAGTGGTGTAATATCTTGACTTGGAATTGGTTTGGCATTCTTATATCATTGCTGGACCAAATCTGCAGAATTCTTCACCTAGCTATACTGTGGGAATACTTTCATCATATGCACTCCTGTAGTTCAAGAAGGTAGTTCCTCCCTGCCCACTGCCCCAGCCTTCTCAAGGATAGTCGCATTTGTAATGTAGTAAGAAACTAGAAAGAGTTGTCCAATTTATATCAAACTATGGCATAAGTCATAGTATAGTAAGTCATAAAAACAGGAGTAGACCAATCAACCACTTGTGACTACTCTAACATTCTGTGTGATAATGGTTGATCTTTTACCTTAATGCCATCTCCTTATTAACCCCATATTTCTTGATTCCCTCAATTACCAAAATCTATCCATTTATATCTTGAATATACTCAGCAACTGGGCCTCCACAGCTCTGTTGGTAGAAAATTTCAAAGCTTCATTATCCTCTGAATGAAGAAATCCACTTTGATTGGACAACCTTGTACTTCAAGATGGTGTTCCCAGGTTTTAACAGCAGTCGGGTGAAACATTTATCCCATTAGAATTTTATATGTTTCAGTGAGATCTTCTCTCATTCATCCAAACTCCAGAAAGCATAATCTGCTTAATCTCTCCTCACAGGACAACGCCCCCCATCCCAGGAATCAATCATAAACTTTTACTGCACTCTCTCTGATGCAAATATATCCATCCTTAGATAGGGAGACCTTCCTGTAGATATTATTTCAGGGGCAATCTCACCAGGGCCCCATTCAGTTATGGTATGACATCTTTAATCTTGCTATTAAGGCCAATACATCATTTGCCTTCCTAATTGCTCACTTGTCTGTATAATAACTTTCAGCAATTTGTGTAAAAGGTCATCAAGGTTCCCCTGAACACCAACAACTTTCACTCTCTCTGCTTTAAAGTGAATGACTTCACATTATTCTACATCATATTCCAGCTACCATGTTTTTGCCCAGACACCTAGTCTGTCCAATAGCTTAGACGGACTAGATATAGCTTCGGGAAGGATTTCTGCACTCTTGTAACAACCCACACTGCCATCAGATCCGTAACACCAACAAACTTGGATACATCACACTTGGTTGCCTCATCCAGGTCACTGATATATATGTTGCAAACAGCTGGGGCCATGGAGCCCTAGATACAGCTTCCTGACCCAAAATAACCTATTTATTCTCTTTATCTGTTTCCTATCCATTAACCAATCTCCAAACTACACTGGCATTACCCACAATCCCATGTAGTCTAATTTTACTTATTAGCCTCTTCTGTGGCTTTCGAAGTCCAAATACACCAAATCCACTGGCTCCTCATTTTTTTATTCTGCTTATTACAATTGAAAAACAAATTCAATTTCATGCTAGGATCGACAAAGTAGAAGCAGAGTTGACGTTTCTGCTGGTTGGGATGTCTAGAACCAGGTCTCACAATCTCACAACAGGGAGTTACCCATTCAGGTCAGATAAGAAGAAATTTTTTCACCCACAGGATGGTGGATCTTTGGAATTCTCTACCCACGAAGATTGTGAAGGCTCAGTCACTGAGTATATTCAGATCGAAATATGGTGCTAGTGCAAGGTGGTGGTGCTGAGGTGATGGTCTTATCGAATGGCAGAACAGCCATCAGGGGCCAAATGGCTTTCTTCTTCACCTGTTGGTAAAGATCTTAACAGATTTGTCAAACCTGATTTCCCTTTCATAAATCCATGTTGATTCTGCCCAGTCCTATCACTATGTTTTTGGTGCTCCATTACTACTGCCTTAATAATAGATTCTAGCATTTTCCTTGCTACTGATGTCTGACTAATAGGTCTGTAGTTACCCATTTTCTTCTCATTCCTCTCTTAAATAATGGGGTTACATCTGTTGCCTTCAAATATGTGGGAATGATTCTAGAATCAATGGAACTATGAAGGGTGACAAACAGTGCATCCTGTGTCTCCACAGCTAGCTCTTTCAAAACGTTAGGATGCAGGTCTGCAGGTCCTGGAGATTTATTGGCTTAAGGCCCATTGATTTCTCCTATTCTTATTTTTTTTAAAATAATGCCAATTTCTTTCACTTCCTCATTCCCTCTCGATCTACACTTTCTCCACTATTTCCAGAAGTGAATTTTTTGTTTTTTCTGTGAAGCAGACAAAATATTAGTTTAATTTCTCTGCTATTTCCTTACTTCCTCAATATAAATTCTCCTGTCTCAGTCTGCAGATGACCCACATTAATCTTTTTCTCCAGTATTTTCTTTTTCGCATATCCATGGAAGTTGCTCCAATCTGTTTTTCACTAGGTTGCTCCAATATTCTGCTTTTCCTGTCCTTTTCAATGTCTTGGTTGTCTTTGGCTGAATTCTGATATTTTCCCAATCCTTATGCTTACTTTTTTTTGGCAACATTATAAGCCCTTCCCTTTGATCTACTACTATCTTTAGCATTGATTGTTGGCCATGATTAGATCATTTTTCCAGTGGGAATTTTGTATTTTACAGGGATATACTGTATATCTATTAATTCTTTAAATGCTACATATTGTTTGTTAATGGCCATATCTTTTAATCTATCTCCCCAAACTACCACAGCCAATTCATGTCTCATGTCATTGTAGTTCCTTTCTTCAGATTTAAGAGTCTGGTTTAAGATTGAGCTAAATCACTTTCAATCTTAATATAAAACTAAGTCAATTAAGATCACTCTTCCCTAATGATACCTTAACTACCAGATTATTAATTAACTCATGCTCATTGCACAATACTACATATAAAAGATAGACCATGACAATGGATCTTCTCCTTTCTGCTCTGAGTCCTTTGCTAGCCAAGAAGTGATGTCCTTAACCCTGGCATGAGGCAAGCAGTGTGGCTTTTTGGACTTACCCCTGTGGCTGTAGTATCTCCCTAACTATATCATCCCCTATCTCTATATTCCTTTTCACAACCCCAATTTGAAAATTTGAATGGCCCACTCTTCCTTGGCAGTATAGTCAGTTTGTTCATTGTCATTGTACTCTTTGCTCTTGTCCACACAAGTTGCAAGAATTTTGTAACTGTTGAACAAGTGCAAGGGGTGAATCTCCTCCTGTTCTAGATCCCCATATCTGACCTGCTTTTAACTATGTGTAGCACTTATTATATGTATTACATCAATTACTGTCCAAGCATTCATCCAAAAACCCTTTCAGGTCACCATTTTGATTCCTCTAACCATTCGCTCCTTATTAAACTAACATGACACACTAGGGTAGAAGGAAGGAAGAAAAATACTCTCTCATTCTTGTATTTACTGCAAAAAGGAATTATCATACATGGTGAATACTATAAAACAGAAGACATAGTACAAAGGAAATACATTATCTGCCAGAGTTAATTAATTCTTCTCATTTACCTTCAGGTAAAAGCTGATTCCTCAAAAGTGAAATAATTTCTTCCAGGTCAAAGGGAAGAGGCATGTTAGGATCTCCCTCGTGCCAGTAAGGGCGACATTCTGGCTGCTCATCAATGGGTAGATTATTGGCAAGTCTGGACTGACACCTGGAACAAAAACGCAAGAGTTGTCACAAGTACAAAGTAAGAAGAATTTTACCAATATAAACAGATCAAAACAAGTTTCATAAGGATCAGACTTAAAGTCAAAAGAAACCTTAAAAAATAATTGCTTTTTACAGTAATTCCATCATGAAACAAAATACAAAATTGAATTGGGATAAATCTTTCATCTTTATGATAAAAAAAAACTCTAAACTAGTTTTGAATTCATTAACATTATCTGCCAACTGTTAATGCAAGTCAAACATGTCATTGCAAAAACAAAGAGCATATTGTTGCACAATCCCCTAAAGCAGATTTGGATTATATCATCTCATGTTGTAATTTTCTCATCAGTTTCATTAAGATGGAGGGTAAAAATTGTTTTAACTTGTAGCTTTTGACTTTGTCTGGCTCTTCAGTAAATTGCTTAATCTGACAGAAAAGATCTTTATTCAATTGTAAGACATTTGTCTGACATGAAATATACTAGATTTATGTTAACATGCCAGATTTATTAAAAGTAATGCTGAAAATAGAACAGCTCAAAAATGTACTTTGTGAATAGATAACCTAAGATGAAAGCCCATTACAACACACATCTTCAAAGCTTGCTCATTAGAATGCAAAAGATGCAGCGTATGTCTTTTAATCACAGATTGAGATGCTGCAAAAGCCCCAGCTGTAGTATTGTAATCTCCACAGCATCAGAGATTAGAAGTCAATTTACTTTAGTCTACTAAACATCATAAATCAAATCTCATATTTCTTTCTCCTTTATGACGACCAGATCTACTCAAAAAATGAATGCACATACCTGAATTAATCAATATTTCCACTTCAACAAAGTATTATACAAGCAAATTTTAGGATTGTAATCATTATTAGCTGTATGGACAGGTGCATATTTACTACTCGATGTACATTCAAAAATAGTGGACTACCAGTTTTGGTTAAGTATGGTAAATTGCTTCACTAACATTCACAGTATTTAGTCCAGGAGTACATTAGATGGTGACGACAGTGTTAACATATAACATACCAATATATCTTCAGTAGCCTCCATCATTTCAGGATAATAGCATCTGTTAACATGCACTAAGCACTATTATGTAGCACATCACTTCATAAATAATAAGATTATCTGACCTCAGGGCTCTGAAAAGAGTAATGTGTTTAAATGTTCTCATTATTTATTTAAAACAAGAATTAAGGGAACAAAAGCAATGTAGGACAGCTCAGTTACTATAAATGACTGAGTGTATGGGATTAGTAAAATTGCAATTAGAAGACTTCTGTGTCTCTGGATGTAAAGGGTTGTTCTTCATAACAACTTTGTACAATATTGGAATTTTAAAAAAAGAGTTGAAACATTGTTGAAAGGACTGGTTATGTTACATGAAACTAAAATGAACCAGTTTTATTAAGGTATGGATTAATTAATTAAGAGCACGTTGGTAGTCAATAAAAGGTTAATGTTGATGTCAAGGGACAAAATGCCTTTCAGCTCACCATTACTACTTCAACTGACTTCAATATTGTACTTGGTCTTTGAGATCAATGGTGTTCCATTCATGTGATTTTTAAATCTGTGCTATCTTTTCAATAGTCCCATAGTTCAAAATTATTAGGAACTTATGCAAAGGCAACAAAAAAATTATATAATTAGATTCTTTTTTTTTTACACCAAATTAGTGACATCCTTTCTTGTTACAAAGCTACTTCCTAGTTTCTGTGAGAAAAAGGGATGCCTGGTGGGTGAAGTTCACTTTTTTGATGCTCTCCTCAGATGTGCAGATAATGCACTTCGATGAAATTTTAAAACAGTTCTATCTAAAAAGGCACAGAACGTATTGGTTTATTGTATCTAATACTGTCCTCAGCTTATAACGGACTACTATACTGTGGATGTTAGTAAATCAATTAACATACTCAATGCGTCACTGTGCAGCCATCAATAGAACTACTGCCTTCCAGCTTCAGCAACCTGGGTTCAACCCTGACCCCATTTGCTGTCCGTATGGTGTTTGCATGCTCTCCCCATAACCATGTGAATTTCCTGTTATGCTCTGATTTCTTCCCACATCCCAAAAACGTGTAGATTGGTAGTTTAATTGCCTACCATATATTGTTGCTGGTGCATAGATGAGTGGCAGAATCTGGAGGGGGAGTTGATGGGAATGTGGGGAGAATTAAATGGGTTAGGGTAAGATTAGTACAATAATGGTTGCTTGATGGTCGGCATGGACTCAGTGGGCATTAAGCCTGCATTTGTTTATGTAATTTATAATAGTTGCAATCCTATTCTTTAGTTTATTTGTTTTTAAACTGTTGTCTGCATCATTTCAAATACTGATTTATTCATATTTGTACATTCATTTCTTGAGTAGATCTAGATGTCAAATAGGAGGAAGAAATATGAGATTTGATTCATGACGTTCAATAGACTAAAGTAAATTGATTTCTAATCTCTGTTGTCCTTAATAATTGTTAGGATTTAAATGTCTGGCGATTTTCATAAGGTCAGTGCTTTGTGAAGATCCACACGCCACAAATGTAATGCAAGCTGCTAAAATAACTTCAAATATATTACCAGAATGTCTGAAAACCCCACATACTGTGACTTCGTGCAAAGATGTGTAAGTGGATTGTGGACACTTGAAAGATATAATAACATCAAGTCCCTTCAACATAATGAAACAGACTGTATCAACTCGAGACTGGAGGTGGGGCGGAGGTGGTCATTTGCTATTGATATACACCGGGAAAGGACAGTGCCATTTTTGAGTAAGGTGATTAAGGACTCACAGTTGTATTTAAAGGGCAGGGTCACAAGATTAGTGGTCAGGCATTAGAACAAAGTAGTACTTGAATCTAGAGAAGATTCGCTGTTCAGTTTTTGAATCTAACCTAGACTTTCAAACCCTGTGGGGACCTTTTCTGAATTATTTTCAAAATCTCTGAATTATTTTCAAAAACCATAAAGGTTTTTCCTTTTTGTATTTTCCATCTAACAGCTTCAGGTTTTGGTAGTGGGAGTAGATATTTTTTATAATAAAATATTTCAACTTTTTCTTCCTTTATTAACTACTATATGTGATTATTAATTTAGAGTATTGTAATCTTAAGTATGATTTAACATAATGTATTCAGTAGTATTTTTACTCTCTTTCTTGATGCATATACTCTTTATTTTTTCATGGATTCAATAAAAATATTGTAAAGAAAAATTTAGTAAAGGACATTAAGCTTCTATTCTAAGATTGCAAAAGCCTAAAAGGACCCAACAGAGCACGTGTGCACTATGAAAATGTCACATTTAAGCAGACTGGAGTTAACCTGTCTGATCTTACATCCCAAGAATTTGTTCACATGGGTCTCAATCATAGCTTGGACAGTTTATGCTCTTCTGTTGCCTTCCTATTAATGCTTCCCACAAATAACTTTGGAACGACAAGAAATGTTAGTGCAGTTTATTGCTTTCCCTTAATTCCTTGCTTTCTCTATGTACATTTAATAAAAATTTTCAATGATTATCGTGATTCTCAATAAGAAAATTCATGTAACATAGACCTAAGAATTGCTAATACTTTTCCCTTGTGCACAGGCTGCAAAGTAGCTCTGATTCTGATTAAATGATGACTGCGGCATTATTTATTTTATCAGTTCACCATTATTCATTGCCTGTATGCTTGAGAACTCACTATGTTATAACATAATATATAACAGGCGAATCTCAACTTCATTGAAATTAAACATCTCAATATTTTGTGACATATATTTTATTTACATTCATGAACTTTTAATGTATTTCAGATTTGTTTTTAAATTATTCAGGACATATTTCAAGGAACATGTTTCATTCATTTACAAATAGTATATTGCCTAATCTATTTTATGCCCTTGTGGGGTTTGCAATTATTATGACACCAGCCAACAAATTCAAGCATTTGTTAGATGTCAACTGCATTTATTTCTCAAACTTTGAGAACCTGTAGTAATTTGTGAGTAAATGACATCTATATTAGCGAGATAATATATCACCGAACAGAATAGACTAATATTAAGAACTGGTGGCTTATTTTATATTTATGTCATTTTTAATAAATACTCCCAACACTGTCACACAACAAACCAGAACATTCAAGCTTTGTCAAGGATTTGTTTTACTCCCCTTTGTTTATGATGCT
>JARFYF010000017.1:33968089-33983100 GCA_030265395.1 Rhina ancylostomus | reverse complement strand
TTCCTTTGTGAAGATCCAGTTCATGTTGGGATTCCTCTTCTGATCTGAGGCAAGATGTCTTCCAGTTACGGCCTGCATTTAGTCCTGAGGAAGTATCCTGACTCCAGTCTTGTATCGGTGTGCCGCATTTGGGTTCTGAGTTTGATCTCGATTGACATTGTGACACAATTCTGATTTATCCTTTCCCTATGTTTGAATACTCTGTGTATGCACAGAAGGAGGAAGCATTTTAAGGGTTAGCTTGAACATGGTGGAACTCTGCACAATCTAGCATGACTCATCAGGAAAACTTGTTTATTATAAGTGAATGGCAAATATGCTATTGGCTTAAAAGGGCTACTCTCTCCATTCTGTGGACTTTCAATTGATTGTAATGAGCAATTAATGCTGCTACCTCAGTTTAGGGACTCATGTTTAATCCTGACCTTGAGTGCTGTCTGTGTGGCATTTGGACATTCTTCCCATGACTGTGTGGAGTTTCTTTAGGTATTCCAGCTTTATGCCATATCCTAAAGACATGCTGGTAAGTTTAATTCCCTTAATGTATGTAAGTGTCAAAAGAATCCAAGTAGAGTAGACGGGCAAATGAGAGAAAATAAGTTGTGGAGTATAAAGAAGTAGGAGGGGGAGAATGAGACCAGCGGATTGCTCTGCTGTGAGATGGTATTGAACTAATGTGCTGAGTAAGTAGGTGGGTAGAGAATAAGGCAGTCCTTTAACTTGTAGCTGGATATCAGGCATGCTCAGACATTCTCAGTGATCATCAATACTTCAACATTAATGATGCTAATTTAGTCAGAATATTTGCTCTTGCTACTTTCATGCCCACCCACATTGGGAGAGTTGTGCTGCATGCCCCAGTCATTTTTAACAGAAAATTCTGAAGCAATGGAAGATCATGTAGAGTTGGCTTAGTGGCTCGAAGGTATCTCCACCTTTCTTTAGTATTATGCCAGACTCCATTTCAAATACAGTGGAACATATAAAAATGGTGAAATTCAATCATTAAATTCCATTTTTATGGGTCTTGCCTGAAATTGTGTGATCTTTGGAAAGGCTTGAATAGTTATTTCTATATTGCTACATTCTTTTGAACCAGAACCCATTAGGAACAAGAATTTCTTTTTAAAAAAAAATTTATCCAGTCATTCTATTGTAATTATAAATTCAAGTAATTTCCTGTCTGTACCCAAGTTTCCCCCTCTCACTTTTATTAAATAGTGAGTGAGATATGTTTTCACACAGGAGCTACTTATAACATTGCCTTACTTCCCTATTAGGATTTTTGTATATCTGCACATTGGACTACTGAAGAAGAACTTCATAATATAACCAAACACTAGATCATTACACAAAATTACTTTATTGACTTAATACTGCAGAAGAAGAAATTCTACTGTGCAGGTCCTTAGCATACTACACAAAATTATAATCTTGTAGCTCATGTTCATTATGGTTACTAAAGTGAAAATCCCAGGCAGGGTGTTCCCATTCTTGGAGTTATGCATTCTTGACATATACCAAAGAGCTGCAGAATAATTAATTTTAAAAAATGCAAGATCTATAACAGTCTCTGAATCTCCAACCAAGATTGCTATTTACATTTTTAACAACAAAAAGATGAATTACATATCTTAAGTAAAAGATAACAAAACAAATTTATTCATTCTCAGATTAAACTAATTTTTGCATCATAGAAGTTTCAACTCCCTGATTCATGGTTTGTGATAAAAATATTTCATAATCTGATAAAGACATGCTGAAGTTAAAAGGTGAACTAACATTTTGATATTGAACTACAAGCAGTTTCTATATCAAATGCAGTTTATTAACTGACTGGCTGTTTATCCCATTAATCTCTATTCTTACTCATTAAAAAGGGTTCACTTGACAAAGCAAATAGTTTTCCTGCTACATTAAAATATCAGCCTTGGTTATTTAAAACTACATTTCAGGATTGATAAATACATACATACATGAAGTAATTATTTATTTAGTCAGTCAGCCCACAGTCACATTTATCTTAGAGACAGTAACACTCTTTAAAAGTATAATCAGTTTTGTGTGAAATGAATGTATTTATTAAGTGTTTTCTTAGACTGAACTGCTGAATGAATGATTGCAAAGATCGAGGTCCAAAGATTTACAAATAGTTTTAATTCCTATTTCATAGAACCTCAGATTTAATGGTAATGTTTCTTTGGAAACTAGTTATTTATCTCACTCTCTAACCAGGTTCAACACAAACATTATTTCATATTTATATTAAATTAAGATTAAAGTGTAAGGCACATCAAGACTTTTCAACATCAGTGTGCTAAAGCCAAATGTGTGGCAATACATCAGTGAACAACTCACTCATTAAAGATAGAGTTGATGTCCTTCTGTAAATGTGCATGCATCACTGTGATAAACATCACATGAACATGCTAAAAGCAGAGGAAAATTTGTAACAAACACGGATCACAAAAAGCAAGCAGTTTGTCATCTTCAAATTGTTGCATTCCTTGCCAGAGGCATTATCCAGGTGTTAGTAACACACCCATATATCAAAGATTATTAAGTACACAAGAAGTCATAGCAGTTTGCTCATAGCTCAGAAATTTCTTGTACGTGCCTATTGGATTTTAAACTTTTATCTGCAAATGAGTCCAAAGAAACATAGACCAACAGTGTGGGTATCAGATTTCCCTCTACAGATTGCACAATCATGAAATACTGTTGACCTGACTCTTTAAAAATGTTAACACCAAGTTCTGAAAACAGAATGGCATATAGTCATAAAAATGATTAAAAACATAAACTATTTTATTACAAAACTTGAAATGTAACATGCTGCTAAAAATCTGTCGTTTTCCATTAGTTATTTTACTTTTTTATGTTCTCCTCACCAACTAAATCAGGAATGCTCAGCTCCATTAATTTTCTTGGAATAACAAGAGAATGCATTACACACTCCGGTACAACTTCTGATGCCAAAGCCATTTCCAGGAGGGATATTTCGATAGAGGGCTAGGCAGACTAACCACTGGTCAAGAATAATTGTCACCCTGTTGAGGGATCCCACCTTGCTGCCTGAGTATGTATTGCTGAATTATCACACTTGTAGACTCAAGTGTCACAATTGGCTCAGAACCCATTATAAAGCAGTTGGTTGGTATTTTAAACAGCATGTTGTAATGGAAATTTTGGTCTTGCACTGTTTTGGAAAAATTGTTAAGTTGCTTAACATAACAAAAATATAATTAAGGCCAAATAAAATGAACACATCTTGTCCTTGTTTTGAGAATGCATTAAAAAATGCTAATACTCTTTGTCCAATATTTATTACCCTTGTATGGCGGAAAAACACATAGGTATACAATGTTAAAGACTGCTTCAAGTGAAAACTAGAAAGTTTATCTCAAGAAAACTGCAATTAGGAAAAAATCTTTTTTACACATACCTGCTAATGACAATAACTCTCTTTTAATGTATTTGCTTCCCGAGGTTATTTTGTTAGCCATTCCATTATTTCTATTTCCATTAAAAAAAAGCCTATACATGGCTTTCATATCCTTTTCTAAAAGCTTTGTAGCTGAATTGTACTGGTATTTTAGGTTATGTACAAAGTGTGATGACTGCTCCAAACTAATTCTGTGTCCTTGCCTGCATTTAATCAAGAATTCCGATAGAAATCAGGGTAGTTACCACGTGGGGACTCTTGATTCTGACCTTTGCGGTGCATCAGGTCAGTGCAATAACCCACAATGCCAACAGGCTACCTTATTAATTTTTAATATTCTTTTCTTAGCTTGCATTTTCTACTTGCACAGTCACTACGGGAAAGCTGAGGTTTGTTAGCTTTCTTAAATAGACGTCAAGTACTACCTGTCATAAAACATCAGGTGTCTCTGTTTTTCCCCACTAATGTTATGGTTTTGTTGACTGAAGTGTCTCCAACTTTTCTCAAAGTCAAAGGAGCCATTATTGCTTCTTGTATCTTTTCCCACAAAAGATTACTTAACAAGAAAAACATGTCAATATGCTGTGAAAGCTTACATTTATGGCATCACATTGAGCTAACTGCTACAAGCAGCGCCGTAAATAACCACTAAGAATGTGTAACTACACTCCTTTTTTAAGCAAAAGGTCCAACTTGTGTGCCAGTAGATACAACTAGACTTTACACAGCTTCAAATAATTTATTATGTTATAGCATTTTTTCCTATTTATCTCCTTTCTATCCTAGTGACCCTTCCAGTCCAAAGCAATTACTACATCTGTTAACATAAATCATCTTTCAAATTTGTCAGTTTTATATGCCTCTTTTATTTGTGAAAATTACAAAGATGAATGAATTACAATTGCGCTCAGAAAATTACTTTCACAAATTACAATAGAGATGACTACACATTGGTGTTGACCTGAACCACTTATTGTTCAATAACAAACATTGATATGTAGATGCATTTGGATCTCATGCTACAATCAAGGACAGTACTCTTATGGTAAGCCTGTAGCAAACTGATCAAAAACAGGTGTTAAGCCAAGTTAGTGTTCAGCTTCTAGCAGCTGTCAACTAATGATAGATTAGACGAATCTGATTGTTCTATCAAAACATGCATCTCGCATCTTGATCAGGTAGCCTATTGAATTATGATTAATTCACATGAGTGTTGCTGACAGATAAGATGCTTTATCTTAGATGTGAGGCAGTTGCTTGCCTGAAGCAAAAAGACACCGAAGCTGCTAGCAAAATAAAAAGTATCAAGTACAGTTCAGTTTGAAGTTAATCACCTACGTGTACCTCCTATTTTATCAATTTCATTTAACTGTGGAAAACCACTGATGGCATACAAATAGATAATGGGAAGATATGGTTATAAATATCTATAATACAAGTACAATAGTTTCAAAAAGTTTTTTTCATTCCACTCACAACATGAAATGATCTAAGAAAAACAAAACTCAGTCTTCTACCAAACACTTCTCATTTCCTGTTCTAAATAAACAAAACTTTTGCCAGGTAACTGTACAAGATAAAGGTCTGAACACCCTCAACTATTAATGAACATTTGATGACTGTCAGATTTTGGGCCAACAGTAATCCTATTCTTGACTAGGCATATAACAACAAATTTACTTGTTGGCCTTTTTTCTATCTGACGGTTTAAATGGTTGGCTATGGTATGACACCTTAATCATGTCCAATCTGTGAAAAAATATGAAAATAATCAAACAGTACGAAGTATCTGTAAAATTTATATGACAATCAATAAAATCTTCTTTTCCTGAAATAGCATAGGATGAGAAACTGCTACTAATTAACTTATTGCAACCTTAATACTTTACAAAAACACTAATGTACATTGTAATTGCATTTTTGACCAACAAGTATTAACCTTTCTGTGACTTACTTTTGCAGCCTTGATCGATTTTGTACTGCTACTGAGGTCAAGGAGTCTACTAACTCCTTTCATGGCCTGTACAGTTCCGACTCATGGGGATAAAATGCTTTAAATGGAGTATATTCTAGAAACATCAATATATGATTACTGCAATGATTTCTATTGATCCCACCAATGGAATACAGCAACTCTATCACAATATAAATTATGACACATGCACCACTAAATTCCTTTATCTTCACTTAGTTCTATAGTGTATTTAAATAATTAATTATGGAAATTTATTACACATTTTATTTTCAGCAAATCTTAATCAGTTCTAAAACCATAACTAAACAAAAACAAGTATTTCAATTCATGTATGAACTGTCTCTTAAAAACAGTTTAACTAATCTGATAAAATATTGTTCACTATACATTTTATAACGAAGGCATAGGATTCAGCAGCTATACACTAGAATGTTAATATCGACTTCTATAGATGGGGTGCTGAAAAATCTATACAGAAATCACTTGACTTAAGACAATATTACCAAGAAATTCAATTGGAAACCATTTTTTTCAGCATTATGCAAGTGAAAATTGACTGTCAAGATTGAAATGTGATAATGAACATTTTTGTTTTGTTTCATATTACTCTGGAAATTCGATAAGGCACTTCCCAAGATGATTCACCTTTGCAAACTAATGCAATTTCCACGTCAGTAATATACAGCATTTCCTGTGCAATGGTCCTTTTGGAACATTAAGAGGCTAACTAAGTTTTAATAATGCAGCACCGCTTTGGGACATTTGTTGGGCAAGTCCCATGCACATCTTTTATCTTTTGGATCAATTCCCATAGCAGCAACAACCTGTATCCTGTCCACTTCCTCTAGCAGTGCATTCCACATATTTACCACCTCTGTGTGAAAAAGTTGCCCCTCAGGTCCCCTTTAAATTTCACCCATCTCACCTTAAATCTGTGCCCTTTAGTTTTAGGCTCCCTTCCCCTGAGAAAAAGACTCTAACCGTTCACCCTATCTATGTACCTCATTATTTTATATACCTCTCTAAGATCACTCCTCAGCCTCCTACACTCCAGCAGGTAAAAGCCCAAGCCTATCCAGTCTCTCCTTACAACTCATACCCTCTAGACCCAGTAACATCCTTGTGAATCTCTTCTGCACTCTTTTCAGCTTAATGACATCCTTTCTATAGCTAGGTGACCAGAACTGCACAAAATACTACAAGTGTGGTCTCAGTAATATCTTGTACAGTTGTTACATGACATTCCAACTCTTGTACTAACTGACTGACAAAGGCAAGCATGCTAACTACTTTCTTCACTACCCTATCTATCTGTGTCGTCACTGTCAGGGAACTATGTACTTGTACTCCTTGGTTTCTATGTTCTACAACATTCACCAGGGCTCTGCCATTTACTGTGTAAGTCCTGCCCAGGTTTAACTTACCAAAATGCACCTTCACACTTGTCCGAGTTAAATTCCATCTGCCAATCTTTGGCCACCTTCCCAGTTGACTTAGATCCTGCTGTAATCTTAGATAACCTTCTTCACTGTCCACTATACCACCAATTTTGGTATCATCTGCAATCTTACGAACCATGCCATTGGCATTTTAACTGTTCACAACAAAGAGTAACTGACATTTAACCTGAACTACTCAAACAGAAATTCTTAATTAATTGTATTTTTTCTACATAATAATCACTGCTTTCAAAGAAACTATATTTGTTGAGCATGGTGATAATGAAAATATTACTACATAATTACCAGTAAAAAATTAACGTAAAAGTATGTTGCAGATCATTTCATCAACTTGTCCTCCTTATAAAAATTAACAAAAGTACCAGTTTTATATAGCTAAAGAGACATAAATTGCAAAATATCTTATGATTTATCAAATTTGACAACTCAGAATTAATGAATTGATTTAAATTGGAACTTTCACATTTCTTTCATAAAACAGCATCAATTTAAGTTGAAATTATTTCTTAATCTAAACTAAAACATTGAATATAAATATTTTTATCATATTTGGAAAGCTTTGAGGTAGGGCATTTGTGATATTCTTTATAAAACAGCAATCAGAAAATTCCACAAAACAGCTTTCAGCTTGGCTTTCATAAATTGGACCAGCAATGTCTATTTACACAGGACTTTTAACATAATAAAACATCCTTAGGTACTTCACAGAAATTAAAAGTGATTTTGAACTATTTGATACAATATTAGGCACGTGGCCAAAAATCTTGTCAAAGATGTAGGTTTTTAAGAGAATCTTAAAGGTGGAAAGAAAAGATAGAAATGTGAAGAGGTCTGGAGAGGAAATTCCAGATCTTAGGGTCTTGGCAGCTGAAGATAGAGCTAACAATAGTGGAGAAGTAAATCTGTGGATGCTCAAGGAGCTGAAATTAGTGGAGTACAGATACTTTTGGAGGGGTATTGGGCTAAACGTAGAACACAGAGCAGACCCCTCAAGCCTATTCTGCTATTTACCATCAGATCAGCCAGAGTGTTATTAATCTCAACTTTGTATTCCCGTTTTGCCATGGTAACTTTTCATTCTCTTGTTTATCAAGAATCTATCCCCCTCTGCCATAAAGATATTCAAAGACCCTGCTTCCATTGTCATTTGAGGAACAAAGACTCATAACCTTATGACAGAATAAAATATCACCTCATTTCTGTGACTCTTCCCACTGACTCATGCCAGTGACCCCATGTTCTCCATTCTCCCACTTGAGCTCTCCACATCTATCCTGTCAAGATCCCTCAGGATCTTACATCAATCAAGTCTCGTCTTAGTCTTCTAAACTCCAGTGCATACAAGCCTAGTGTATCCAACCTTTCTCATGAGACAACTAGCCCCATTCCAGGTATTAGTCCAGTATATCTCCGAAGTGATTGCTACGTATTAATGTACTTCCTTAAATAAGGAGACAAGTGTTGTACACAGTACTTCAGATGTGATATTACCAATGCCCTACTGAAACATAAGCTCCCTAATTTTGTATTCATCTCCCCCTAGCTATAAACAATAACATCCTGTTATCTTTCCTAATTACTTGCTGTACCTGCATGCGAGCCTTTTTCAGGACACCCGAAATCCTCTGCGTCTCAGAGCTCTGCAATCTTTCACCTCTCAGAAAATATGCATTGCTTTTTAGTTTTCCTGCCAAAATGGACAATTTCACATCTTCCCACATTGCACTTGACTTGGCACATCCTGCGTATTTGTGTAACCTCTCTATATTCCTTTATATGTCTTTATGTTATCTTCACTATCCAACCATCCTTCTGTCATCAGCAAATTTAGTAGCCAAAGGTTTGGTGCCTTTATCTGAGAAATGGGGATAGCTGAAGCTATTGAGGTGGTTGAAAACACAGGTGAGAATTTTTAAATTATGGCATTGTTTAACTGCGAGCCAATGTACTCAGTAGCCACAATGGGGACTTAGTATGAGTTAGGACGCAGAGAGCTGAATTTTGGATGACCTCATTTACAAATAGAACAAAGGTGGTTAGGCCGGAGTGTATTGGAATAATCAAGTCAAGAAATAACAAAGTCATGGATGATGTTTCAGCAGGTGAGCTGAGACAGAGATATATTTAGGCAAAAGTTTGGAAGCAGGAACAAATAGTCTGAATAAAGGCATGCACGTGTGTGTCCATTTGGAAAATCTATACATGTCAATGTGATATAAATATTGTTTAACAGTGATAATGCTCTAAGACCACTTACATTTGAACAGGATGACACTAAGTTAGGACGCCCAGTAAGAGCAAGAAGTTACAAAGGGACAAGGATGCATTAAATGAGCAACAAGAGAAATGGAGTTCAACAAAGGGAAGTTTGTGATTATCTATTCTGGATCCAAGAAAAGCAAATCAAAATACTTTCTTAAAGAAACATACTTCAGAATTTAAACAAATCACTAAAAGCTAGTGGGTGGGAACAAAAAGTAATCAAAATGGTGAATGGAATGTTATGTGTCATCTCCATGAGACTGGAAAACAAAAGTGAGGAGGTAATGCCTCAGTTGTACAAAACTTTAGTTAGATGTCATAAGGCTCAGTTGTAAATGTCAAATCTAGGGAAAGATAAATTAGTTGGCTTTGCAAAGGGTACACAGCATATACCAGAATGCTGCCAGAACTTGAAAGGGTAAATTATGAGGTCATAAATATGGTTTGTGTTCCCATGAGTTAGGAAAATTGTAGATTGATCCATTTGGATTTTAAAATGATTAAGGGATTCAACAACAGGGGTACAAAGGAATATTTCTCTGTAACGAAAAGGCAGAATCTTAAAATTAGAGCTGGACATTTTGAAGTAAAGGTTAAGATGCACTTTTTCCAAAGGTAAAATTGAAACATGTCTTTATGAGGCCTACACCTAGTAGGTCTTTGTCAACCATGCTGCCTGCAAAACTTCATTGACAGTTCAGAGAGAATCCATATTGTTCAGGTAATGGTACACTTTAAAGATGGGTGTGTGGGTAAAATGATTGGTGTTTAGGGAATTGGGAGGTCCGCTTATTACATTTTTAGGGATTGGTACATTACAATTAAAATTGACAATCAATGTATTAGAGGGTAAAACTCAGGTTGCAATTACAATTCATTCCAATTATCTCCGGAACTTAATAGCAGAAGATAGCATGTCACACACCAGCAAGTATATAATTTATCATTTGTTGGTTTTTCTTCATGTGGTCTTGCAATATTCCAATGTATAATCTTGTTGTATACATTTCCCAGTGGTGCAACAAAACATTCAGCAAATGCTGACTAGAACAAACTAAAAAGCAGCTCTATTGACAATCCGTCAGCTCTGCAGTAATGAACACTCTGTCTGTACTTTCACCTTATAAACTAACAGCTCTAAATTATGATATGGCAGAAGAGGGACCAGTTGCCACATTTATTACACCATCAATGCTGTTCCAAATGGAGTAATTGGAAGGTCAAGAGCAAGTCTGTGGATCTTGAATGTAAGAACAAGACTTAAGGGCTGGGTTCTGTGTATACAAAACTGCATCTTGCAGAAGTGACAAATTTTGATTTGCTCAGTTTCATTCTTAAGAATCATATCATTTTGGTTTTATACTTCACTTCATTCCCTCATTCTTCATTCAAATTAAAAATACAGTAGGTTATTGGACTTCATTTTTCTTATTCTAATGATTTGTTAACGTCAGTGCTGCCTTCCATGTCACACCAATGCCTGTTCACCCATCACTTGTGGTAGTGAATCTACACTGACAATCCTAGTTACACAAGACGTCAGTTTTAAGATTCTCACCCTTCTTTTCAAACCTCTTCACAGTCTTGTCCCTCCTTATCCTTGTAAAGTTCTCTAGCCCTACATCCCTTCAAGATACCTGTGCTCATCTCGTTTTCCTTTACTCGTAATCTACCCTTTTATTTGTAATTTTCTAAAAATCTTTAGATTCTGTAGAGCATTGATAAATTGCCAATGTGACACTCCTATTCAAAAAGAGAATCAAAAACTGAGCAACTGAAGGTGATTAGCTTAACATCCATTGTTGAAAAAACATTAAAACAATCAATTATTAAGGACATTTGGAAGATCATAATCTAATTCAAGCAGAATCAGAATGGCTACATGGCAGGTAAAACACCTCTGACAAATTAAAATGACGGCAATTGATTTAATATTTCCATGGTTGCGATACCTTCCATCAGCAACAATGAGCCAAGCCATAGACTAGTAAATGTAGATGAACTTCAAGGTCGCTGGGTTCAAATTAATTAAAAGGCAGATGTGCTGCACGATTGCTACATTAGACTTTCAATTCTCCCAAAGGCTCAGAGAATATCCTGGCTTCTCGCTCTGGAAATTAAAGTAGATAATGCAATCACTCATTTGTTTCCTATTTATGGGATCTTGCCTGCATCTTTGGCTGGCAAAATGACGCTCAAAAGGTAATTTGCTATTGTGAAGGATTTTACAATGGGCTTGAAGATGGAATAAAATACTGAGTCATTCTTTTTAAAGTGATCCACGAAACACATGGTGAAGGGAATGAAATTCAGGGAGGTGGACGGAGTGCCAATCGAGGTTACTTTGTCAAGGTTACAAAGTCTTAGTCAGTGTTGAGCCACTTGAGAGTTATTGTAGCAGCACTCATCCACTCTGTGGAGATCTTAGTGATTGACCTGGACTCAACATCATCCAGATGAAAGAGTCAAGTTGAAGCAGTGAGTTAATTTCCAACTCAACCATCTTGGGGTGGCATCTTCAGTTGACTGCATCACTTGAAATTTCATCTCAAGTAATCACTCTGCACCCTACCCTTCCACCACAGGTCACCAGTCCTGTCACCCTGCTTTCCCACATTAGTACAGTCATAGAATTATACAGCATGGAAACAGGCCCTTCAGCCCAACTCATCCATGCCAACCAGGTCGTCTACCTGAGCTGTTCCCATTTGCCTGCATTTGGCCCATATCCTTCTCAAACCTGTCTATCCATGCACCTGTCTACCCCACTGGCAGACCCTTGACTTTTTATTTCTCTGTCTGATGTTGTATAACCAGTATCAAAACTGATCAAAGCAAATGTAAAAAAAATGGTAAGATTTTTAATGGCCGTATGATTATCTCCCAAATTACTCATGACCTGGAAATTGGTGATTTATTCCCAGAAGCTTTTTGGCAATCCCAGAGATTTAGTAACTCCTAACCCTGTCCATTATACAATTGTAGCATTGTCTTGGTCTTGTCATCTGGTGGACAATTCTTATGGTTGGTAACTTCCTTAATGAAGATTCTACCTGTAATACCTGCTCTGGTTTCCTTCCTCTCTCATCTAAGTTTGTCTCTTCTTGTTCTGACACTTTGGCTTACTTTGATAACATTTTCTATGCAAATGGAATCCATTCTATTTGTTATATTATTTAACTGAATCAATCACTCCATTTCCCCGCAACATATTCCTTTCTCTATCAATGATCTCCACTCACCAGGATGAGAGCAGCTATAATAACTCTCATGAGGCTCAACACCATCCAAGGCAAAGTACCCTGCTTGATTGGCACTCTATTCATTCAATGCCTTCACTGTCAGTGCACTGTGGCTGTAGTGTATGCCATTTACAAAATGCTGAGGTAGACATAATTGAAAGCTTCAGGTTCCTAGGTGTAAATATCGCCAATAACTCGCCCTGGTCCAACCATGTCAACACTATGGCCAAGAAAACACGCCAGCAACTCTACTTCCTCAGAAGGCTAAGGAAATTTGGTATGTCCTGTTGACCCTCACCAATTTTTACAGATGCACCAGAGAAATCATCCTATATGGATGCATCACGGCTTGGTACGGCAACTGCTCTGCTCAATACCACAAGAAACTGCAGGGAATTGTGGACACAGCCCAGTCTATCATGAAAACCAGCCTCCCCTTCATTAACTTTTGTATACCCTTCCCGCTGCCTCAGTAAAGCAGCCAACATAATCAAAGACCCCTCCCACCCTGGACATTCTCTTTCCTCCTCCCTCCAATAGGGCAGAAAACACAAAAGCCTGAAATCACGCACCATCAGACTCAAGGACAGCTTCTGTCCCACTGTTATAAAGCTCTTGAATGGACCTCTTGTATGATAAAGTTGAACTCTTCATCTCGCTGTCTACCACTTCATGGCGCTTGCACTTTATTTGTCTACCTGCACTGCACTTTCTCTGTAACTGCAACACTATATTCTGCATTCTGTTCTTGCTCTTTCCTTTGTACTACCTTGACATACTTATATTTGGAATGATTTGCGTGGATGGCAGGAAAAACAAAGTTTTTCACTGTATCTCCGTACATGTGACAATAATAAACCAATTAATAATTATTTGCTCAGGTTGCTCCAAACCCACAACCTCAACCAGCAAGAGGACAAGGGCAATAAACACCACCAACCACAGCTCCCCTACAAGTCATGCACCATCTTGGAAATATATCACCAGTCTTTTATTGTCGCTGGTTCTTAATCCTGGAACCCTCTCCCCAACAACATCATCACACACCTTCATCACACAAACTGTGGGAATTCAAGAAGAAAGCTCCAGGCCACCTTCTAAAATGCAATTCAAGATGGGCAATGCTAAGAAGGAAGAACTTGGTTTTAAAAAGCACCTTTACGAAGCTCGAAAAGCCCAAGGCATTTTTGGAGTACGGTCACTATTATAATGGAAGCAGTGCAGGCAGTAATTAACACACACAAATCTCCCACAAACTATAATGAAACAACAATCATCTTTTTTCTCAGAATATGTTTGTTGAAGGATAAATAATTGGCCAGGACACAACTTTGCTGGTCTTCTTCAAAAAAAGTAGCAAGATCATTTTTGAGAAGATTAATGGAGATTTGGTTTATTTTTTCTAAGGAGAGACTGGAATAGACTGGGATTGTTTTCCATGGAGCAAAGGAGGTTGAGGGGTGTTGAGATACACCCTGCATATAGCATTATGAGAGGGATAGATAGAACAGAAACTAAAAATCATCTTTCCCATAGTGAGGGTATCCAAGGCAAGAGGGCATACAGTAGGTGTAAGGAGAGAGGTAGAACGTTTTGAAGGAGTCTGAGAGGGAATATTTTCACCCAGAGGGTGGCTGGAATATAGAGTGCAATGCTGAAGATATGAAGGTACTCTCACAACATGTCTGAAGCATCCAGACGAGCAGTTGAATTGGCAAGGCATTACCAACCTAATGCAAGTAAGTGGGATTAGTGTTGATAAGCACAATAGGCTTCATGGAGATGGTGGGCCTCAGTGCCTGTTTCTGGGCTTGATGATTCTTTGACTCTTTTTCACAAGATGGTGCAGAACTCCTTCAGTTGGAGTATTGTGTTCAGTTTTGGTCACCCTGTGAGAGAGAAGATGTTATTAAACTGGAAAGAGTGAAGAAGAGATTTACGAGGATGTTGCCAGGACTCGAGGACTAAGTTATAGGGAGAGATTGGACAGGCTAGGTCTTTAGTCCTTGGAGCATAGGCGACTGAGAGGTGATCTTCGAGAGGTGCATAAAATTATGAGGAGGATAGACAGGGTGAATGCACATAGACTTTTATCAGGGTTGGGGAATCAAGGACTACAGGGCACAGGTTTAAGGTGAGAGGGGAAAGATTTAATAGGAACTTGTGGGCCAACCTTTTTTACACAGAGGGTGGTACATATATGGAATGAGCTGCCAGAGGAAATAGTTGATGCAGGTACAATAACAACGTTTAAAAGACGGTTGGACAGGTACATGAATAGGAAAGGTTTAGCGGATATTGGTCAAATGCGACCAGATGGGGCTAGCTTGGACAGACAATTAGGTTGGCATGGACCAGAAGGGCCTGTTTCTGTGCTGTATGTTTCTATGACTCTGTCTATGACTCTAGTGAAATTTCAGCTGAAACATTTGAACTTAATTCTATGGAAGATCTTTTAAATCAGGGCCAAGCATGACATCTCCAGGGAGGTGTCAGAGGTAGGTTTTTTTACACAGAGAGTGGTGGGTGCCTGAAACTCACTGCTGGGTGTGGTGGTGGAGGCTGATTCAATAGGGGACATTCGAAAGACTCTTAGATAGGTACATGGATGTGAGAAAAATGGAGGG
>JARFYF010000017.1:33895745-33906359 GCA_030265395.1 Rhina ancylostomus | reverse complement strand
AAAAAAGATGCATTTCACTGTGTGTTTCAATGTACGTGTGACTAATAAAGATACCTTGAGAATAGATGCCCTCAATCCTGTTGGTGCTGATCCAGGAACAAGGATGGGTTTGGGGAGGAGAAGTCCCTTTGATATGAAACTGGAATGGATATCTGAAATATAGAAGCAACCTTCCTATGAGGGGCTTATTTCTCATTAATCATATACATTAGTGAGAAATAAGCCCCTCACAATATTGCCCTTTTCCAGTGCCACAGAGGGGCTGTGTAAAGGGTTTATTGTCTCACTAAGTCCATGGATGATGGTGGATCTCATTACAGGGCCATGAAGAAATGCTGGCACTACCATCGCCTGATGCTCTGGCCATCATGGACAGAAAAGCAGGAGTGAAAACCTGGAAGTATAAAGCCAAGAACATTCTGATGTATTACCCAGAAGGTAAGGATCAGACTGATAATCCTATCTAAATTCTCTGAACTTAGCCCCGACTCCTTGTGGTGTGAGTATTGATGCCAGCTGGAAGAAATGCACCCTCTCACTTACACCCTGTAGCCGCTCTCCACCCTCCCCCCCACCCCCGCCGCTCCCCCCGTCACTGCCAACACTGGGGTGAGAAAGGAGACGCGAGATCACATGCTGGAACCTGGAGCAAACAAACAAGATGCTGGAGGAACTCGGTGGGTCAAGCAGCATCTGTAGAGGGAGCGTTTTAGGTTGACGCCCATTATCTGGACTGAAGCAGTGGAGGGGAGATGCCAGTAAATAGAGACAAGGGGAAGGGGTGGGGTAAGAGTTGGCAAGTGATATCTGATTCCATCATCTGCAGCCCTTTATTGCCTCCACCTATTACCTCCCAGCCTCTGTTGCTATTTCCACCCTTCCCTCCTCCATCTGCAAATCGCCCCTCCTCACCTGGATCCACCTGCCAGCTCTTGCCCCATCCCTTGCCCCCGGTGGCCTCCTCCTCTCTACTCTTTCAGTCCAGGCGAAGGGTCCCGACCCGAAATGTCGACTGCCCACTTCCCTCCACAGATGCTGTCTGACCCACTGAGTTCTTCCAGCAGGTTGTTTTTTGTTGCTCGCAGGGGTAAGGAAGATGAGAGGTGGTGTGTAATATTGATCTTGATGAAACAGAGAGTTGATGTATTTGGGGCACAAGAGAAATGAACAGAAGACTGGATTTTTGATTGCAGGCACGGCAATAAGGTCATTTTCAAAGAACAGCAAAAAAAATGTGGAGGTATTTGTGGAGTGGGTACAAAAGAACGACAAGATCCTTCCCCACTGATTCAGATCTTTGTATGTTATCAGACCTCTTGTTCTTCACCCTCCTGTCAATTAGAACATGTTCTTGATTTTGAACTCTTGTATCAAATCTCTCGGCTTTACAGAAGCTGACACCACTTCCCCAGGCTGTTCACGTAACTGAAGCCCCTCATCTCTGGAACCAGTCCAGTGACTGCACTCTTCCAACGTCCTTCCTAAAGTGCTTCCCTAAAAGGCAGATCCATTTGTAGTCAGATCAATGCTTTATGGAGGTTCAAAATAAGTTTGTTTGTTTTGTACCTTAGGCATAGAGCCCAGATACCTTTTGGCTTCTCTTTCTCCCCACCACTGCAACGCTCTCCTTAATTAGTATCACTATACCACCTCCTCCATTCTTTTCCAACTGTCCTAACATCCCCATCATCCTCACTTATCTCCCTGTACGTAATTATAAACTAAATTTTAAATTTTTAAATTTTTATTTACAGCGTGGTAACAGGCCCTTCCAGCCCAATGAGTCCACGCCGCCCATTTTAAACCCATATTAACCTACCCATACGTCTTTGGTATTGCACAAAAAATTATAATTCTTGAAATTTAAAAGTTATTGCAGTTTTGCATACCTAGTGTTCATTTTGTTCCAGATGCTCTAATACTTAGCTCCTTCATTACATACTTTGAATAATTAATAGTTAGTGAATGTTGCTTTGGACTTTATGTTATGCAAATTAACAGTCAAATTGGCTCTGCCTTGAATAGACATACTGAGAATAGTACAATTCCCTTGCAGGTGAAAAGGGAAATGCACTGAAGGCAAAACAGTTTAAAAGAGCAGAGGGGTTGTGCCACTGATTTGTGAAAAATATATTTCTTTATTCATGCATGTGATGCAGATATATTTTGGAATGCCAGCTTTTATTCTCAATTTCCAATTGTACTTAAGGAGGGGTTGGTGAGCAACATACTCAAACTCCTGCAGCTTGTGATTAGGGTACTCTGGCCATTATGTTGTCCAGGGAGTTCCAGAATTTGACCCACAATGACGAAGGAGCTTGATGTAGGTCTAAGTTAGGATAATGTATAGCTCAAAGGAAAACACAAGAGGTAGTAATCATCTAACTAGTAGAGATCACAATGTCAAGGCGACTTAGTAAATTGTTCATATAAAGAATTGCTACAACAATCTTGTACAGTGAAGGGGGAGTGATTGTTTAGAGTGGTAGGAGGTATGCTTTTCATGCAAATTGATTTATCTGGATTGCATCAGGCCTCCTAAGTGTTGGTTAAGCCACATTCATCCTAGGAGATGAAACAAATTCCATCACACTCCTGACTCTAGCTTGGAAATGGTGAAAATGAGGAGAAATCTGCAAATACCACAGAATATCCAGACATTGATCAATTCTAATACCCGCATTATTTCTACAGCTGGTCCAGTTAATATTTTGGTCAATAATAATCTCCAACACATTGATGGTGGGCAAGTATTGCAACTGAATGTCACAGGATGGTATTAGACTCTTGTTGGAGCTGGTTATTGCCTCAGTGTTATCTAGACTTCATTATGGCCTTGGTCTAAGATTAGATAAGTTAAAATTGTTTTCTGTTGCATCTGGGGGCAGAATGCTTCAGTAACAGCAGAGTAGCAAATAGAATTGGATACTGTACATTCATTCCCACTTCTGACCTTATGATGGAAGAACGATAAAGCAATTGAAGATAGTTAGATCTAGAACACAGCCTTAAGAAACTCTAGCAATATTGCACTGGAGTTCGAATGACCAAACTTAACAATCATAATTACCTTTATACTGAGCATGGATCTAACCAGTGCACTATTTTACATCTGATTTTCAGCATCTTAAATGTTACTAGTGTTTCTTCATGATACAATCAGAAAAATTGCCGTGATGTCAAGGGAAGTCACTTTACCTCTCCACTAGAATTCAGGTTTTTTTTTGTCCCTACAACATAGAATAGTAGAGCACAGGAAAGGCCCTTTGGCCTGCAATGTCTGTGCCGACCATAATGCCAATTTAAACTGCACATCTGCCTGTACATGGTCTATATCCTTCCATTTCCTGTCTGTTCATGTACTTGTCTAAATGCCTCGATGCCTCTTCAATGTTTCTATCGTATCTGCTCCCCTGGCAGTGCACTCCAGGTACCTACTACAGTTCTTCCCTTCAACCATTCGGTTCTTGAACCAGCCAGCATAACCCTAATTACTACAGTTTCACAACACTTTGCACTAAAATGGACTAGTTGTATTCTTTCTTGTAAAAACTGTTTAATTTATTTTTAATTTATGTTTTTCTTGTGAATGTTGCTCATATGATGCAATGTGTCTGTGATGCTGCGGCGAGTAAGTTTTTCATTGTATCTGTGCATATATGTACTAGTGCATTTCTCAATAAACTCTGACTTTGACACTTTGTGCAAAAAGACTTGCCTTGGAAACCTCCTTTAGACTTTCCCCCTCTCACCTTAAAGGTATGCCCTCGAATATTTTACATTTCCATCCTGGGAGAAAGACTCTGACCACCTACCTTAGTCCATGCCTCTCATAATTTTATACGCTTCTATCATGTCACCCCTTGGTCTCTGACACTTCATAGAAAACAATCCAAGTTTGTCCAACATCTACATATAGCTAATACTCTATAATAGGCCACATTCTGGTGAACCTCTTCTGCACCCTCTCCAAAACTTCCACATCCTTCCTGTAATGCAGTGACCAGAACTGCACACAATACTCCAAATGTGGCCTTACCAAAGTTTCATACAGCTGCATGCAATGTGACTTTCTGACTTTTATACTCCCACCAATGAAGGGAATTATGCGGCATGCCTTCTTTACCACCCTATCTACTTGTGTCGCCACTTTCAGGGAGCTATGGATGCACCCCAAGATCCCCAAGTACAAAATTTGTGGCTCAGAAGGAGGCTATTTTGACCACCATGTCTTATGTTATCAATAAAGAGCTTCCCAACTTCATCCCACCTTTCATCACTAGGTCTGTAAGAGTTCAAAAACTTGCAAATACACATTAAAGTACTTTTTAAATGTGATAAGGGTTTCTGCCTCTATCATCCTTTCATGCCACATGTTTGAGACCCCTTTCACCCCCAGATGTATTTTTCCCCTTATCTCTTCCCAAATACTTCTATCAATTAATTTAAATTTATGCTACCTAGTTTTTAACCTTTCAGTCAGGGGAGTTAGGGCATGTGTTTCTTGATAACCTGTTTACTCTATCTGGGCCCTTCATAATTGTATATGCTGTTAAGTTTCCCCTCAATCTTCTCCATTCCACATAATCTTTGCAATGTTTAGACAAAGGCTGTAATGAAGTGGAGAGCCAAGTGAACCTGGCACAACTCAACTGAACATAGGTGAGCAGGTTATTAGTTGTGGCACTCAATTATATGGTCAATGATTACTTTTGACATTTTACAGAAATCTAAGAATAGGAAGATGGAATGGTAATTAGCAAGAATAGATTGGTCCTGTATTTTGTATACTGCAAAAACCTGCAGAATTTTCCCACTTTGTTAGGTGAATGCCATTTTGTGCTGGAGGTACAATTGGTTCTGGAACAGAAGTTTACTGTTATCTAACCAGGAGGCTGTCAGGGCTCAGACTTTGCTCCCTTCAGTGTGCTCAGGATAAGAGTGTTCCCTATCAAGATTAGGATCAGGATGTCTTTCTTTCCCCACCCTCCCCCCCAAAGGGTAGTGAATTCTTTAGAATATTCTACCTCAGAGGGCTGTGGATGCTGGGTCATTATGCAGTTTTAGGGGTGAGATTTTTGCACTACAAGTGAATCAAAGATTGTGGGTACCAGGCAAGAAAGTAGACCAAACATCAGGTCAGACAAGTTAGTACTGAAAGGAAGAACAGGCTCAAGGGGCCACTTTGTCTGTTTCTGTTCTTGTTGTGGCTTCACCAGATTGGCACTTCATTTTTAAGTACAACTGATCCTTGCATACTCTCCTACATTGTATATTGAACAAAGATACTGTTAAAATAAGGAATATGCAGGCCGTGAAGTTATGGATTGTGGTGGGATGCATTTCTATTGCCACTGCTTATCCAGTGCATGGTAGGCCATTTTCTGAATGCTACATCTGGCCTGAATCCATCACATTTGGTTGTATCATGCAACAAGATAAAGGATGTACTGAGAGAAATCTCAGGTCTTAGAATCCAAAGGATTTTGTCTCCATAGAAATAAACAATTTATATAGAAATAAAAAAGTGAAAAGCAATAAACTATAGTTGTTGGAATCTGAAATTAAATTGGAGAATGTTGGAATTACTCAGCAGGTTGGCAGCATCTATGATGAAAGAAACAGAGGAATCAATGTCTATGGCAGTATGGAGCTTAATGTAATTAAAGTCATTAAAGAAAAAATACTGGGAAAATTAAGTAAACTGAAAATGGGAAAAGTCCCTGCACCTAGTAGCCTATAAGACAACTTTAAAAGTGATGGCAGCAGGAACAGAAGATGTATCAATGATGACCTTCCATATTCCTAATATTCTGGATTGGTCTCACTATTTTGAGAGGTAGCAGTCAGTAGTTGTTTAAGAAAGTAGGTAGAGGAAAAGAAAGAGATTTATAAATCTGGCAGTATGATCCATTATCAAGAAAATCCTACAACCCATTATTAAGAAAATAATAATAAGCATTTGGAAAATCATATTAAGCAGCCTCAACTTGTTTTTATAAGGGGGAAATGTTTGATAAATTTTACATAGTAACCAGCAGGGTATGTGAGAGGGAACCTGTCGATGGAATATATTTGGATTTTCAGACAAAAAAAGCAGCTTCATAGGTTAGGGTAACATGGACAGAGGACGAGTTGAAGGGCAAGAAAAAGAGTATGTATAAAGAAATTGTTTTTAGGTTAGCAGAGAGTTATTAGTGGAGTACCACAGGGATCAATAGATCCTCAGCTATACACGATTTCCACAAAAGGTCAAAAATGTAATATATCAAAGTTTGTCTTTTGATGCTTAGCTAAGTGGGAATATTAACTGTGAGGACAAAGAAAAAACTTCTGGTGAGAGATTTGGTTAAATGTAGTATGACTTGGGAAACTATTATGCAGTTTGGTAGGAGAACAGAATATTTTTTAAACAGTGAGAAACTAATAAATGCTAGCACGCAGAGAGATCCTGATGTGCCGGCTCACAGATCCTGAAAGGAAACATGGAGGTAAAACAAGCAATTAGGAAAGCAAATAATATGTTGATCTTTTGCAGGGGCATAGAGAGAGCAAATAAACACATAAGCCTTACTAAAGGGGTGCAAATATTGGTGAGGCCTTATTTGGCGTAAAGTGCTCAGCTTAGGTCTCCTTCCCAGAGGGAGGATTGCCCAGAAACTCAATTCAGCTGTAAAGGTTTTTTTTGGAGTGACAACTAAGAAACACTATTTTCAGATCATTTTGCACAACTCTGGAAATTGAACTGACAACTTTCATGCATAATTCACTGAAATACCCCTAATGTGATTTCTGTATCAAAAGTGCACAGGATGACGTCACTTCCCAAGCATCACTTGTCTTGGAATACTGCAGGCCAATTTCAATGACTGCATCTCAACGATGCAGACAAAGATTAGGGTTCTTGCCAGAGGACTCAATACCTTTCTTTGCATCCTTTACATCCAAACAGAGTTACACCATACCTTACACTGCCCATCCCTGATTGACAATTCTTATGCCCTGATCACCTCTATTTGCAACATCCCTAATTCTGCAGTTGCTTGATCACCATGTTCTGATATAGCGGTCTGCTCCTCTCCCTACACAGTTCTCAATATACCACCTCCCTGGTTTCCCTCCTTATTCAAAACTGTCAGTTTTGATTCTCTCTCCCAATCCCACCCACATTGAGTACTGCCTCATTACATTTCAAACTGCCAGAAGCACGTGGCCATTTCTATTCCCATCATCGAAACAGGGTTTGATGTCCCCATCCCAGTCATGAAACATGCGCAATCAGGCATTATGGGGCCAGACATTCTGAATCCAGCATCTAAACTGACTCCTGGGAGACAGATTTTCAGTGTTGAAAATGTCCAGTACTGGTCAGTTGTCTTCATGGTCTTGGGCCTCTGTGTTGAGAGACCATGTTATGAGCAGAAAACATGTAACATGTCAAGAGGTTATCAAGAAGACAAATGGAATGTTGGCCTTCATTGCTAGAGGGATTGAATTTAAGAACAGGGAGGTTATGCTGCAACTATACAGGGTACTGGTGAGGCCGCACCTGGAGTACTACATGCAGTTCTGGCCTCCTTACTTGAGGAAAGATATACTGGCTTTGAAGGCGGTGCAGAGAGGTTGACCAGGTTGATTCTTGAGACGAGGGAGTTAGCCTATGAGGAGAGTATAGTCACCTGGGACTATACTCACTAGAATTCAGAAGAATGAGCGGGGATCTTATAGTACCATACGAAATTATGACAGGGATAGATAAGAGAGAGGCAGGAAGGTTGTTTCCACTAGTAGGTGAGACTAGAACTAGATTTGGGGGAATAGATTTATGATGGAGAGGAGGGGAAACTACTTTTCCCAGAGATTAGTGAATCTGCGGAATTCTCTGCCCGGGGAAGCAGTAGAGGCTACTTCATTAAATATATTTAAGACACAGTTAGATTTTTGCATAGTAGGGGAATTAAGAGTTGTGGGGAAAAGGCAGGTAGATGGAGCTGAGTCCATGGCCAAATCAGCCCTGATCTCATTGAATGGCAGAGCAGGCTCGACGGGCCAGATGGCCTATTCCTACTCCTATTTCTTATTTTCTTACGTAAAATTGGCTTATACTTCCTGGAGTTTAGAAGAATAAGAGATCTCAGTGAGAAACACAACATTCTAAGAGGATAGCAGTGCAGAGACCATTTCCTCTGGCTGGAGAATCTAAAATTGAGGGCCATAATCTCATGATAATTGGTTTACCATTTAGGACTGAGATAAAGTTTTTTTTAGCAGCAGGCTTTAAAACTTTGGAATTTTCCACCTGCACATGCTGACTCAGTACATTCAAGGCTAAAGTCAATAGACCTTTGGAAATTAAAAGGTATCAAAAGGGGATTAGAAAGTGGACATGAAGCTAAATTAGCCAGCATATTATTAAAATTATAAATGGAAGAGGTGGCCCAATGGACTATTATGTCTCCCTTCTGCACCTATATCCAATGTTACAAAATCATGGTAGCCACTTCTTCCAATTCTGCTAAAGATAAATAGAATAGTTCTGCCATACTGGTAATGACAAGGTTAGGTTCTTTCATCACCAGCCATTAGCTCAGTCTGGCAGTTCTATCCCAGAGGTTTCAGCCTGCTTAGTCAGTAGCATCGTTACTCTAACACTCTTGACCATTGACATTAACCACCCAGGCTAAATTCTGTGCTGTTGCTGATCTTCCTACTTCTAAATGGTGGAGTAAAGAAAAAATCATCAGCTGGGAAAAGATGGTAATACTACAATCAGCTGAAGTCCTTGTTCCTTTTTGATTAGGTCAAGTAAGCTTTCATCTGTCATAGGGTTATTATTGAAAATCCCAAGGCCACTCCCTCCTAACTGGACACCAGTCAGCTGTCAACTTTGGTGGGATGTCATCATCGACAGAGGCAGTTTTCTCAATTTCAGCATAGATCCCCTGCTACTAGCGAGAATGACATTGAAAGCACAATTGGACTGGGCATGGCTTTGTTTTTGTTGAATTTAATGCCAAAGTTGATGCTGGGTGATTTGTGTCAAATCATTCTGTATCATAGCAATTTGTGATTAGCTCGGCTATTTCAGACAGCAGTTCAGATTCAATCACGTTGCTGTGGGTCCAGAGACATGTAAGGTCAGGCCAGGTAAGAGTGGCAGATTTCCTTCTCTAAAAGATATTAGTGAACCAGATGGTTATTGTGGCAAGCTGGTCACTACTACTGACACCATTTTAATACTCCAAAGATAATTTAATTGCCTTAATTGAAATTCCCCAGCAATCATGGTGGATTTAAATTCATCTCTCCAGATGATCAATCAGGCCTCTCAAGTACAAGTCCAGTAACATAACAACAGTGCTAATACTACCCCCAAATTCTGCAAAGCTTTGTCCGACAACAGAAGCCAGGTGCTGCCATGCATGGAGATAAATAAAATTCAGAGAGAAGATAATCCATTCTCACCAGAATATGGCAGGGCAGCAAGTTTGCCCTTTTCTCACAACAAGCATTACAGTTAAAAATCAGAAGTTGTTTTTAAGTAGAACTTAATAGAATTTTATAACATTAAATGAGGCTGTTTAGTTCATCACATCAACACCACATTCTTCCATTTCATTCCTTGGCCCAATTTCTATATGGTTTCAAATATACTTTTGTTTTTAAAATCTGTTTTGGCTTCTACATCTGCCAGTTTTTGTCCCCCACAGTTTTACAAATGCAATAAAAAGTCTTCCTAATCTCCCCATTGTTCTTTTGATCATAAATTCATGATTTTGCGATTGACCAACAATAGTGGAAAAGTTATTCCACTATTTACTTCATCAAAAGCCTTTCACTTTGAACTCCCCTCCAATATATTTTCTTAATTTCCACTGATCTCAGTTTGTAAAGTTTCTTCTCGTAATTAAAGTTTCTCTGTATCAACATTTTTCAACCTCTTATATGCCATGATACCATTCTATAACAGGACATAACAAACATCAGAATTGAGGTATGTTTCAATGTTGGCAGTAATGCAGTACACAACAGTAAAGTGATTGGAGAAAGCCTTGCTGGGGGGCAGCTTTATGGATTTTACCCAAATAACCTTTCATTATTTAATGCATTACTTTTTATATTTTATATATCTACATATATATTCTCAGATCCATTAGGCTTCAATGAATATAAAGTATTCTCTCATCCATGAAGATTTGCGTTTTTGAATCACTGAGTCCTTAATTTCATCTTGCAATTTGTATGCCCTTATCATTTATGCCTTTCCAAAATGCATCACATTTTGCACATTAAATTTCATATAACATCTAAACAGGTAATCTACTACCCTGTTTACATTCAACTAAAATCACTTCCAACCCTTCAGTTAATCATAATTCATTTTGATGCGTGTGTGCAATTTTCTTCTCCAATTCACCCATATATAGGGATCTCCATTTTGGTAGAGCTATGATGGAAATGTTATTATGTTTTTCAATCCCTCATCATTTAAAAAATACCCCTGCTTTTCTATTTTGTTCTACCAAAATGGATGACTCCACATTTTTCCCACAATAAAATCCAACTGCCACATTATTGCCAATTCACTTAGCATTTCCATATCCAACAAGCCCG
>JARFYF010000017.1:33843863-33863447 GCA_030265395.1 Rhina ancylostomus | reverse complement strand
ATATTTGACAGGAACTTATAGTTGTTTTAAGTTCTAACTATTGCGAATAGATTAAAAAACTTGTTTGGTTTTGACTGAGCCAAAAGCAAATTTTGAAATAGCCTCCAGATTTTTCCTGTTAAACATATTTACTAGTTTCTAGCAGTGTATCAATATTCATTCAAATTATCCATTCAGATTGCTCCCATATTGGCATCTTCATACCTTTCATGAAACTCAAAGCTAATCAGTTAACATAGTTAAAATTTGGTAACTTTGCAGTTTTCATATTTAGGCAAATGCAATTAACTGAGTTTGCCACAGGTATAATTCAAAAATCAATTCAGAACATTTAAAATTAGATGTTATGGTGGAAGTGAGGGGAAAAGGTACAAGTTCCTTCAAAGTTTCCATATGATGGATTGCTATACATTATCAATGGTTGAGGAACGATCTTTTAGAATAATGGAGCACAGTCCAAGATAGGGGGTGGGAGGGACGGGCTGGACATTTAATCTCTAAACACAGATGGATCATGAAGGCCGCTGGTAAAGTTCTTATTGTTCTGCCCGCCCACTTTTAATGAAGGTGGGTCAGCTGGGAAAGGTGGGTGAGCAGGGAGGTACTGCTTCTTATTCTCAAACAGAACCTACAGTTCTATCACTGCTGCTGCCAATTCCCACACTGCTTTTACTTTCACCTGGTCCATCTAACTCTTGCCTTCCCTTCCTAGACTACCTCCATTTCAAGGGATAGGACAGTGACTGGTATCCACTGAGTCCATGGTTTCCCACAAACACCCTGCTTCTCATAAAGTCTCTATTCCACTCTCCACGTTTCTCATAAGGTTGGTCAATAAATTTTCTTTTAAGGAGGGTGTACACTTTCATTTAACTATGTTTTGTTTTTAACCCTTGAAGACCCATAGATCTTGAAACTCACCAGATAAAAAGGCAAGAATCAGATCCATGGGATAAGTGTCTTGATTGGGCTGACAGTGCTTTTCTCTGTTCCCTAGAGCTTACTCATGCAACATTCTACTTCAGAGAGACTTTTCTTCTTCCTTTCCCGCCCCTATAATTCTACCTTTGAGCACAGAACTAACTACCCCACATTTTCATAATTACCTAATCTTTAAAATGTCTCAGTTTCCTCAGACCACTACAGATTTAAACATAAGCATTCAACTAACCTTTTTGCAGATGCTGCAATGTCTGGTTTCTCTTTTTCCCCACAAACACCCAATGTTTTTCACACTGAAATCAATGAATTCCCACTTTTCCCTCATGTTTTCCACCTTTCCTCTTACCCATTATCTCCAATGCATACTGAGCATCTCGGTTACACTGAGCTTCGACACCCATTGCCCTCTTGTTCTCAGAATCCCCTGGTCAGCAATCTTCAAATCCTATGCACATCACCTCCACTCCCCTAAACTTTGTCTCTCCCATCCATGCCCACTCCCCATAATCTCAACCGTTCCATATCCTCTCCACAACTTTCAATTTCACTTGTCACCTTTACTGCTATCTCCTACAAACTTGACATTTATTCCTCGGCTGCTTTCTTGCCAGCTTGCTAACCAAAACAGCAATTGGTTAGTCAAGTAATATGTTGAGAAAACTTATAAGACATGTTGCGCTTCACCAGACATCCAGAAGCCCACAATTCCAGGTTTCCTGTGCGAATATCCTTTGTCTTCATTCTTTGTGGCCAAAAAAAATTGCTCACCCAAATAAGAAGAATATTATGTCAATCCTGAATGGTATAGGATGCCCTGATCCATTACAAACTGGCATGTAACACATATGTCAGCACCATCTCTCAATCAGGGAACTATGTGGGAAACTATAAATTAGGGAAAAAAAGTATGCATTTTTTAAAAACTTGTTTTGTTTTAGAACTACAAATGTCCCATATGTTTTTGGTTATACTATTTATTTAAATCACCAACTAAGTGTCACATTTACCTATGATTCCTAAGTATGGACTCATTTACCTATTCCATTCCGTAATTACTTTATTAAAATCACTGCAAAGTTCAAGCCCCATCAAAAATATACCAAAGCCCCATTTTGTTAAAAAAAGTATTGATACATATGAGTTGACTGGGGGCTGATATTTGATAGCATAAGTGTCTCCGTGACAAGGTCATAACCAGGGTAAGCACATAGTCATCACTCTGTTATCACTTCTAAACCTCTATGTTGATTTCCTCTCTAACGGACCAAATGTCAACATGGGTAAGTATAGATGAAGCATCATTGTTCCAAGTATTTAGGAGAGGACAATATTCACATTCTTTAGCACTGAATCTATAACAGTCCTATTTAACTAGACTTCTAGGCACAGTACGCATTAAACCTTTCACACACCTTCTTAGTGTGTGTGTGTGAATTTATGGCTCACACAGAACAACTCATGTATCAGACACACTGGAACCTGCATCTGAGACAGCAGGACCCAGTACACACTTCCTCTGCAGACCAATATTTTATTGTTAATTAAGTGAAACTGTTTCCTTTGTATATAAAAAAACCATGAAGTTCAAATTACCATTTGTTTCAAAGCAAAATTTCTACCCATGGTATGGCACAGCGGGACAATTTCATTTTGTCTCATATCCCAACTACACACATTGAATGAGAATACTCATATCAAACTGCTTCATTCCAACTTAATGACTGATTAACAATATTAGTTCATAGTACTAACACTTCTTTTCACTGAAGGTATTTACATGGGTAAATGTGACTTATAATAAAATTTTAGATTAGTTGACTGTGATGAAGAACACATCACCCAAAGGTGGTCAGAAAGATTACAATTTCTTCATAAACAATGCAAATTCTTGTTATTTTTTTGAACAGAGGAAAGTTCCCAACCACCGCCTGATGTTGTGTCCTTTTACTACAATGGTTTGGATATCAGAAGCTATCACAAGCACAGTATCATAAGTGAAGCCGTTCCCATATATTTTACATTAAAAAAAACAAGATTAGAATACCTGCAGATTTTATTAAGGCAACCTTTGAATTCCTTGACCTGCACTACCCAGAGTAATTCATGGGAACTGGGAAAACTCAATAGGTAGAGTGCTAAAAAGAAAGTTACCAAGCATGAAGTAACAGTCGCCAGGGTATAGTGGCAATGCCAGCCCTGGTGTTGCAATGTCCCAGGCTATTTTTAGGCCAACATGCCAAAGTGCTGGGTCTCTGCCCTCAACCGAGTTCTTGTTGCTTTCATCTGAGGCAGGTCCTAAATCTGTATAGGAGAAAGGGCAAGAGTTGAGTAAAATTGATTTAGTAGAACCTCAAAAACCTCAGTAAAATATACGTCTCCTTTGGAGACAAGCTGCATATTCAGAAGCAGATTACATAAAGCAGACTAATGAATTTAGTCAGTGCTTAAGTGATTAGGGATTTCATGCATTGCAGAAACCTCACATCAGAATGTCCGATTGTCTAACATATGCACTGTAATCTGTCGTGATCTCAGTTATGCTCAACTGTAAATAAAAACATAATGAAAAGCCCCAATTGCCTGCTGCAATCTTGGATACTCTATAGTTTGAGCTTAGAGCATGCAAATAAAAAAAATGCCTCTCACAATAGCAAGTTTCTTAGTGGATTTTGTTGAAGTTCTTGCTCATAAAATTTAGAACATAATTTCACAGTAGTGATAGAACAAAATATACAAACAACACTGCTCTGAAGGTACTTTAACAGAATGGAGTATAACAAGTACAGCAAGAAACCTCTGTGGGCTAACTAGATGTCTGTTTGACAGAACTTCCCTAACTTTTGGCAGACATCGTCCAACTGCAACACTGTTCCCAATATGGCACCAATAAAATACAGAACTACAATCAAAAAGAGTAATTTCAATCAAGGTTTCCTGGAGTTTCCTAATAAATCCAGCACCTTTGGAATGTGCTCGTTAAAATGAGTTATTTTTTTGAGTTTCTTTTCTCCCCCAAAAAGTTTTATCGTTATAACCCAAAGTTCAAGCAAAGCACACAGGTTAGGCATTTAAAAGCTCCTATAATTACGGACAACAAATAAGATAGATTATTATGATTTTGAAGATAAAATAAACCAAAACTGTGTTCTTTTGATTAACTTGCATGAAAAATGTGGCATACCATTTGTCAAAGATTTGTTTGTAATGTCTGGGTTCCTTCGACAGAAACCAAAGAAAGCATATTACAAACAATGGTAGAAACCAAACGAAGTACTTCTGTTCAAAGCTAACCCAAGTAGTATCTTGAAAGCAAAGTATATGGTAATAAAATCAGCATGCAGCAACTGCTAGTTCATTTTTGACAAATCACTCCAATAGAGACGATGATGTCAATGACAATAAAAGCATTTATACGAGTTGAAATGTGCACCTGAGGGACCCAGCAATGAAATTTTTGTTACAGATTTTATATTCTTGGCATCCAACCAGTTAGGTAATTACAGTACACACAAGCACTGCACGCATAAAAAGTATAGGGCAACTTATGTAAACAAAATGGATTCCATAAAATACAGAAACATGTATGCCCACACATGTCGATTTAACATTTCTCCAGCACTCTAAAACAATTAGCAAACAGTAAATCTAAATTAGTTTACAAGTTTGCAGGTGTACAGCCTCTGTGTGTGAAGCAAGCTTCAGGGGGTGGAAACATTAAAACAGCAAGTAGTAATGCGGTAATTCTCCACTCCTTTCCATACATACCATCACAGCTGTAGTTATACACTGCAACAGTTGACCTTTCCACCAGGTTCTCATCATGATGCCAACTCACAGCCATCTTTCCCATTCCAAAATAAGGTTCCTCTTTTAAGTATTTCATTTTTGAAGGGTCCATGTAGTTCAAAAGAGCCACATTAAAGGAAGTTCTATTTTTTAGCACAGTATCAGCATTGTTTTGTTGACTGTAATGAACTCCTTTCACACTCTCAGAGCCCTCAACTGAAGTAGAAGTTGTTGTCTTCTCCACAAATCCCATTTCCTTATTCGCAGCTGAATAATGATCTAACAAAATCTTCACTGCTTCCCCATGAAAGTATTCATTAAGATCTTTAATAGCTTGGCAGGCTTTACCTATTTCATCACTGCTGTACTTCACCTCAACACCATGGGTTGGCCAAGGTATTGCAAACAGCCTTGTGTCCAAGTAGCGATATGTGTGGCCTGGGTTTCCTACAAGTAGTCGATAAACTGGTGTAAGAACATCTTTGCCTTTTATTTGAACAAGATCTTGTGCAAAACATTTGTAATCTCGCAGAGCTGTCAATCCTTGCCGAACTTTTTGATGAATTTCCTCAGGTACACAGCTGGCTTGTCTCAAGTGTAATTTGGAATATTTAGCCTTTGACTAAACAGAGAAAAAATGTTTTCCATTACACTTTTCAATTAATACACATCTTCCAAAAGCTCTTCAGTATACCGCACATTTCTCTGGATAATGCTAAAAATGCAAGGAGAGATTGAGAGTCCCTGCAGTACCTATGCATTACATGATAATAAGTTAAAAAATTAATAAGTATTCGAAGTATTAAATGTGGATTTCACTACTTACTGAGTGAGTGATGTGAGGCAACAACTCTCTTATCAATATATCTGATAGATTTACTGCAGCAGTACAAAGATGATAGGATATGATTAATTTGAACATTTTTCTGATGGTAAATTTGTTTTAAAGTAATAGATTCCAATGAACATTCTATGACTACTTTTAGAACAACTTTTTGTATAATTGCAAAAAAAAGCAGTGCAATATTTAAGCATATACTGGAAATTCAAAACACAAACACAAATTGCTGGAACAACTCAGATTAGTCATCATCAATGGGGAGGAAAATAAATTTAGCTTCTCTGTGCAATGACCTTTCATTAGTTCTAACAACCAGTCATTGATTTGAAATAAAAAAAATAAAATGCTGGAAATACTCAGAAAACAGGGCAGCTTCTGTGATGAGAAAGCTATCTGCCGTATTTTGCTTTTGTAACAGAGCTAAGAGGTTAAGCAACATGCTACTCCCCTCATTGAAAGCATTGCCTGAAATCCGTACTAGCAACGTGAAAACAGAATTCTTTATGTATATTGTACAAGAAGCACGGTTGTTGCATTTCACAAAACTAAACATGCCTTTTCACTTGCAATTGTTCGTAATACCTTATTCTAAATCTGTAGAAGCTCCATCATTAAATATATCCAAGGCAGAAATTAATAGATTTTTAGATACTAAGGGAATTAAGAGAACAGGGGACTGTTGACAGGAAGGTCGAGCTGATGTAGAACATCAGCCTAATCATTTATAGTGGCCTAATAACCTAATAATTTATAAATCAAATGACCAACAGTCCTAAGAGTGAACTCACACAGCAGTACTTAGGAGTAGGTGTATTACCTCTTGCCCTATAAGGCTTTTATCTTGCTACATTGATAAGTGCAATGCAAAAATCCTACCAGATATCATATCAGGATTTAATGCTACCTAACATATTCATTATATTTCCAATACCATCTATAAATTCGCTGACAATATCACTGCTGTTGACTGAATGAGTCAAAGTGAGATAGAATATCTCGTTGAGTAGTATCGCAATAACAACATCACGCTTAACGTCAACAAAACCAAGGAGCTAATCGTTAACTTCAGACAGGGGAAGTTGGGAGACCATCCACCAGTTCTTATTAGTGGGTTAGAGGTCGAGAGAGTAAGCAGCTTCAAATTAACATCTCAGATTACCTGTCATGGGCCCAACACACAGATTTAATCAAGAAGACAGTGTGCCAGTGCTTCTACTTTCTTAGAAGCTTAGGGAGATTTGGCATGTCACCAAATACTCTCAAATACAAACACATGCACTATTGAAAATGTCCTGACTGGATGCATAATGGCCTGATATGGCAATTCCAAAGCACTGGAACACAGGAGGCTGCAGAGAGTAGTGAATACAGCCTGGTCCATCACAGACACAGCCCTCCCCACTACTGACAGCATCTACAGAAGGCACTGCCTTAAGGTGGCATCTATCATCAAGGATTCCCAGTGTCCGGGTTATGCCCTCTTCTCACCGTTACCATCAGGCAAGAGGTGCAGAAGCCAAGTCCCACAGCACCTGGTTCAGGATCAGCTACTTTCCTACAACCATCAGTTCTTGAACCAACCTAAACATCCCTAACCCTACTTCAGCAATGGAACACTAGGGACTACCTCTTGCACTACCATAGACTTGTCTTTTTTTTGCACTAAGGTCTGGTTTTTGTACAGTATTTTTCTCTCTTGCTCTTCACTGTATTGCATAACTTATGTAAAATTTGTGTATTTATGTGTTGTTTGTACCTACGTGCCTGTGATGCTGCTGCAAGCATTTCATTGCATCTGTACCTCACCGTACATGACAATAAACTCAACTTGACATTCAGCATTATATCAAAGTTGAATTTAAAAAGGTGTTTTCTGATGTCATAAACTCTGTGTGGTAATGGTTATTGGGCAATAGTGGAATATTTACAATAATTAAGTGCACTTTGCAGTCTCATAGCATATTAACATACCAGCTGTTCAAACTCCACATCTTTGGGTGTTAAATATGGAAGCTTCTGGTCTTCAATCTCTCTTAGCAGCTTCTGCCTCTGTTAGAAAAGGGAGATAATGAAATAAATTAATTTTAAAGTAAAACAGCACAGTACGTTATTATTGTTTTTTTATCATTCATACTGCCAAATATCTTTCACTGTCCTTCAGAATTAAAATTTTATAATTAATATGGCTCCCAAGGACCTACATTTGATAGAGTCCAAAAAGGGAAGTCAGAACAGTGATGGATGATGGGTGACCACGTCACATCTATTGGTTCCAATGTAAGCAGCAAACTAATTTTGTGCCGCCTGCTCATTTTAATTATTGTTGACCCAGGCTGCAGATAAGTTGCTGTTAATTGGCTATCACATTAGCAGGAGTAATCAATAATTCTACAAGTGATTCTGATAATGGAAAAGATTGATGAACACTACAACATAGGAGAGAGCAAGCTGCATGATTTCCAGACTTTATTGTGATGACCTTGATGGACGAGTCCCAAAGTAGGAGAGATGTCCTATTTCTGCAGTGGACAAAAAGGCATTCCATAGATATACTGGAGTGAGAGCAGATAACTGTGGGATGTCAACAACAGGAGTGATGCCCAAAGAACCGATTTACAGTTAATGACCCTGCACATAAGGAATACAATGGTCAGGGCCTTCACATGGTCAGACAAATGGCATGAGACCAAGCACCAGCTAGATATTTCAGGAGGAGAATCCTTCTTGGTTGCTGAACAATCCAAACCAACATACGACACTGACAAAGCAGCACAGTCAGTCAGAGGCATACTGTATCACAAGAAAGTCAATAAGTTAAATGGATAGTGATTCACTTCAATAACTGGTAATAGACCCATGGATCAAAAACCTGATTCTTTCCCTCTCACTTCAACGATACCTTTATTGTTACTTGTCCACAGCAATCCTGAACTGTTACCAGCCAAGATAATACAGTTCTCAGAAAACTGAGGTAGTGACTATTCAGTACCATATTTATGAACAGACTGTCAGGGAAAGGTTGTCGAGATTACTTGTTCTCTTCCTCTTTCTTTCTCTCCACCCGTGCTTCATTCTCTTGCTTCTCAAGTGCTTTCCATATCAGCAAGAGTTTTTCCCCAATGACCTCCCTTACATAACAGTGCAAAGCAAATCACAACATTTTGCAAATAACTTCACATGGATACTTGGAGTCTGACACTCTACATTTCCTTGGTAGCCAACTTTGCCACTCGTGCAGCTGTATTTTCCCTTCATTGAGGCTGCAGTTGTAGATGCAGTGGTGGCAGTTTTCAGGAAGAATTTTTTTTATTGAAATGCAGTTGTCTGACTCAATTTCACCTTGCTGAGGTTTAGATAGGAAGTTTGTTTCCTTAACTGCCTAATAAGGTACAAATTTTTGCCAGGATCCTCTCTTTCTACTTTCTTTTTATTCTGCTCATTCTGCCAGTTATGTCAGATTTCATGAAGAATGCCTACCATATACCCTCATGTAAAAGTCTTCAAATCTGCAAATTGTCGTTCAACATCCATCACAGCATTCCCAACAAAAAGTTGCAACAAGACATAACTGTAAAAAGCAGCAATTATATAGAGAACACCAGCTACGGACTTAAGGAATCAATCAGCAACTAACCTTTTAACAGAACGTGAGCTTTTAAATGATAGAATTCCTTCATGTTTCCTAATGTGTATTCACTTGCTCAAAGAGTGGGTGTTTATCTGGAGTGTTGAGGTCCAAAATGGCAACATCATTGCCTGCCGTCCACTCATTCCCCACTAGCCAATGACACAATGCATGACACAAAAGTGCACATGACAATATTTTATGGATCTTGATGGGACAAAAGGTGCCAACAATCCCAATTACTCCATGTTGGAGTTTTGAAATAATAAAATAAGGCATCTCCTACATTATGTCTTAAGGTATTTAAAGTCACCTTTTAGTGCCATTATTTCAGGCAATTTTCAATTTAGATTTTAAGCACAATCCTGAGCAACACTACAGCACAATTATTGTGTACAAAAGTGTGAAGCTTATTATGAAATGTGAAATAGTGACAGAAAAGGATGAGATATAGAGTAGTATGATCTCTGTAGATTACATTTTATTCTACTTCCTAAATCAAGGTCTAATGGATTGTCCTTGCTATTCACTCTCTTAATTTTCCACAGGATTCATAGAAAAGGAGGTCAATATGACCAAATAATAGTAATGGCCTTATGGAAGATCGTTTCCTAGTAATCATGGTTACTGATAAGGCTACTTGATTATAATGTCCATTTAAAAATTCAGGAACATAACTGTTGCAAAATTATGTTAAATAGACTCATCAACAACCTACAATTTGAGTAACCTTCGTCATTTACAATTACTATGCCACAGTGGATTTATCCATATTAAAGGCTAACATGAAAGAAACAAGTCCATCTCTGTGGAATATTCAGTGATTTTTACTTCTAATGTATGAACATGCATTATAAAAAATGAACAGAGTTGTCATTTGAAATCATACTTTTCTAAGGCATACTAATACAGGAGATTTCTGCCAAAAGCAATTTAATTGTGCATTAAAGACTTATTTTTCTTTGGGACTCACAGAACATTGCTAAATTTTGAAACACAAAGAGTACTGCACTGGCTTCACCAAAGTTTTGCTGACTTCTCTTTGGTGGTACTTTAACTCCTGATTGAATTATTTTGTTTATTGCTAAAATGGCTATTTAATAGCAGATAGCAATGGATTTCCTGTTTCTTGCCTTAATCCCACACATTTGACACACAACACAGAGAAAGACAGCCACCTATTTAACTAAAATTTGAACTATATTTCCTCAATTTTCTTATGCTTGAAAAAATTTCCCTCAGAAATATTAAGGTTTTATAAAACTGAGTTGACTGCCATTTCACAGCATGATTTCGCTACAGTACAGCACAGATCTAATGTTTTAAATATACTGTAAAATCCTCATCTCAAACTTTGAATTAAATGTCCAGTGTAGCATTTATTAAAATTTATTTATATTCCAATATATTTTGTTTAAAACAAAGAGCAAGGATATATTTGGATAATTAAAACAACCAACATTTCCACTACTTAAAAAAAACAGATGGCTGGTTAGTTTTTGTTTGGCTTTGCTGTGCACAAATTAGCTGCCCATGTTTCCCTAGTGCAGCAGTGATGACACCACAAAAACGTTTCACTGGCTGTTAACTGCTTTGGGACATCCCAAGGATGTGAAATCATTTTCTGTCTTAGTTGCACTTAAAAAGTAACAAAAATTAAATCATTAGTTTGAATGGGTAGTAAGGCAATTGATTATTAGGGCAAAAATTTAAATTGTACATATAAATTCTGCTGGTTTTCCCACTTTGATTATTTCCAGTTGTTTTCCTTTTCTCCTTAATCCCTACCCTCCTGACACATTCTTGGCATAGTTTCATATTAGCTGTTAGTTTTACAGTACTTTTGCCAAATGACCATCCTTCAAGTATGAGCTTAAACTTTGAACCATACAGGCCACCATAATCTAACACAGGACTTTCCTTCCACATCTCCTTTCCAGTGTTTTTACCTGGAGTTGCTGGGTAGCAATCAGAAGTATTTTTGTCCATACTCTTGAGATCCCAAAACTATTTGTGCATCCTCCTTAAGACCACCTTGCTGAGATTGGTAAATATGGAACAGATCACAATTCAATTCTGGCATCTTCTTACTTTTGCACTGATTCATACCCTGGGCCAACATACCTATCTACACAATTTAAATTGCCAAAGTAAATTTGTGCTATAGTGTGCATTCATAACCTTTATCTTCAAAAGTTGAAAAAAATATTATAAGTTATAAGGGTAAATTTTCAGATCATCAACCTGAAACATTAACTCTGTTTCTCTTACCACAAATGCAGTCTATTTCCATTTCCAATATTTTCTAATCTTATTTCTGATTTCCACCAACTGCAGTTTTTGCTTTTCCATCATGAAGAAATTATCCACTCACACCACCATCATGGACCAAGCCCCCCCCCCACCACCCACAGAAGTGAATACCATTTTTTTTGATCCAGAGTCATTTTTTTGGGTGGTTGGACACTCACCTGACTTATAGGAGCCTCTGATCAGTAAATCAGCATCCTCTGGCATCATCAGGACTTCAATGCAAATATACCTGTTACTGAACTGAATTAAGTCCAGCAGGAGAAGTAATGCTTCGTTTGGACAAACAAATAAAATTTGGGCCATTGCTGCCATGAAATCCCCACTCCTTCAATCCTTCAAAAATACCACGTATCCTATGTGGTGACTTGTCTAATTACTACCTTGGTGACCCTTAGCCAATCAACCATTAGAATCCACAAATTGCCTCTGGACAATTTTCGGACATACAGCTACTCAGTAGAAGGTTAATCATGCCCAGTTGTTAAAATGGATTGGGTCTTGTCTCACACTGCGGATGGGCAGCCCACATGATATGACACCTTTCTGCCCGAGAATTAATATTTCTTCTTAAATGCAGTGAAGAAATTCAGACAATGGAAGCTTGTAATCAGAAAAAGTCAACTTTGACAACTTTCCTGGAACTGAAACAATTTTATTGAATGAACAAAATGATCAAAATAGGGAAATGATCTGATCAGAGAAACAGAGCTGAGAAACAAATTGTGCAATTTATAGACAGGAAGAAATCTGTAGACTACAGGAAGATGTCAGTGGCTTGGTCAGGTAAAAATAAAACAGACAAATAGACTTCAATCTATAGAAGAAAACAAACCAACAGATGCAATAACTGATAGAATACCGAGAAGAAATGTAGAGGAACAAAGGAGTCAAGACAAGACAATTCAGGCAGCATATTTGATTCTTTCTTTGATTCATTAAAGAGCAGAGAAATTTATAAAGTAGTGAGACAACAGGTAGAATACTGTTTTCTGTTAAGATCACTGCATTCCAATAAGGATATATAGTTGAAAAACACTATGATGCTGGAGGAACTCAGCAGGCCAGGTAGTATCCATGGAGAACAGCAGGCGGTCAATGTTTTGGGTCAAGACCCTTCTTCAGGACAGGACAGGTCAGGTCCTGAAGAAGGGTCCTAACCCGAAATATTGATGAGTCCTGAAGAAGGATCCTGGCGCGAAATGTTGACCACCTGCGTTTCTCCAAAGATGCTGCCTAGCCTGCTGAGTTCCTCCAGCATCATAGTGTTTTTCATCGAGATTCCAGCATCTGCAGTCTTTTGTTTCTCAAGGATATAATAGTACTGGAAAGGGACATAAATGAGATTAATGAGATTGTTACTTCAGGACTAGGGAATCTTAGCTCTGAGGAAAGTGCAGAGAGGCTGGGGTTGTGTTGTTTGGAAGGGGAGATTTAACTGAGGTGCATAAAATTGAGGGTTTGAAACGGAGTGGATTTATCTTAGCAGAGGAGGTCAACAACCAGGATCATAGGTTTAAACTAATTGGTAGAAAGGTTAAAGGGGGGGAAAAATCATCTGGAGTGGTGAGGGGTCTGGAACTTAATTACCTAAGAAAACGAGTGGTAGGAACATTAGACTTGCAATACTTTAATGGCACTTAGCACTGTAACCTACAAAGATACGCACCAAGATCTGGGAAATGTGATTAAGCTAGCTAGTTTCCCTCCAGCCAGCATCGACGTAAAAAAATTTATAATGCTTAAATTGACAACAGAGTGAGGCAAATGTTAATAATCCTGCTATAAAACAGTTTTGGAGATGTACTGAATACAAGGATAAATAGGCAAGAGGTAAGGTTGCATTTCATCTAAATGAAAAGCACAGAATCAACAATGGATGTAGAGGTTCTACTGAAAATCTAATATTGGCTTAATTCATATAAATATTGGCCTGGAATTTACATTGAGTGGTGAAGAGATGGTGCTCACCATTCAGCTCCCTGACAGATGCATACTGATTTATCACAGGCATACTGTATAAGTAAAGGTTTCTACTAATTTGTTTTTTTTTCAGCGTAGTGAACCCTACATGGAATTTTTGACATATGAACATTGTAAGCAACAATGAAATACAAGGAAATAAATATAGTATCATTTTGGCATGCCGACCAACTGATGAGAGTTTACACATGTAAAAACAAATGTTATAAAAGATTTTTCTGTGACTAAAACCACAACTTTCTCTGATTCACCTCCAGTGGAAGATTTCAATCTCTTGAAATCAAAGTTTCACAACAAATGGAACAGATTTAAAATATACAACAACATACAAATGTGCTGTGCAAAATTTTAACCATGTAATTCACTATTAAAAAATCTCACAATTTTATAACTCAAAATAGAACTCAATAACTAAAATACTCTGTTAATTGTATTCAAATATTGGGGGTGCACTTTTAGCAAAAAGGGAATCCCATCCTTCCTCTGAGATAGAATGATAGCATATCTATAAGTCATTTAAAGAAGGCACATACTTGGAGGAAGATGAAAACCTTGGATTCCCTGGCAATGGGCTAGGTAAGATGGAATCCTTTAACCAATGTTCAAGCAGGCCTCAGCCCTCCAATTTAGAACATAGAACAGAAAGGTATAGCACAGGAACAGGTCCTTTAGCCCAACATGACTGGGTTGACCATTATGTCAATCTCAACTAATCCCATCTGCCTGCACATGATCCATATCCCTCCATTCCCTGCCTATTCATGTGTCTGTCTAAATGCCCCTTAAATATTGCCATTGTATTTGCTTCTACCACCTTCCCTGGCAGCACGTTCTCGGCACCTACCACTCTCTGAGCAAAAACACTTACCTCACAATTCTCCTTTAAACTTTTCTCCCTCTCACCTTAAACCTATGCCCTCTAGTACTTGACATTTCTACCCATTACAAAAAGATTCTGACTATCTACCGTACCTATGCCTCTCATAATTTTATATACTTCTATCAGGTTGCTCTCAGCCTCCAATACTCCAGAAAAAACAATCCGAATTTGTCCAAGTTCTCCTTATAGCTAATGCACTCCAGTCCAGACAACATCCTGATGAACCTCTGCACACTCACCAAAGCTTCCACATCCTTGGTGTCCTAACCAGTTTTTATTCAGCTGCAGCATGACTTCTCAACTTTTATACTCACTTTTATATCCAATGGGACCAATGAGGTCACTGACCAGTGATGAAAGTCAGAAAAACACCCCTTTACCACTTCCTTACATGACCTAGACAATTTTGGGTCCAACTTACCGTGGATCTCATGTGACTTAATTTTCTGGACCAGCCTACCACGAGGGACCTCGTCAAATGCTATAATAAAGTCCATGTAGACCAGTATTCACTGTCCTGCTTTTATTAATCATCTTTGTCACTTCCTCAAACAACTCAATCAAATTTGTGAAACAGGCCTTCCCCCCCACACAAAGTCATGTTTTCTGTCCTTAATAAGTCCATGCTTTTCCAAATTCAAGTAAATCCTGTGGCTAAATAGAATACAAAGATTAAAGTTTTAGCATCAGTGTTCTTGCGTGCATGGTAGAATTTTGTGCAAGTAACATCAAATCAATATTTGTACAATTAGCATTTTTTTTTAAAAAGGTCCTTATTAGGCTTTCTCATAACTATGTATTACTTCTTGCATGACTTACCCAAGTTTCAACCATTATCTCACCTAAGCTGTATGCTCAGAATTGCCAAATAAGGTCAGAACAACTGGCACTCTAGTTCTTTTGTGGAAGGTACTGCACTCTATTTGAGACTTTATACTTTCAAAGAAACATGGTAGATGGCCAAAATGAAATTGTAAAGTTGTGCCAGTCCGGTCTGAGTTGCAATGCAGTGCTACACCTGGTCAAAACAGGTATTTAATTGGTAATTCTTTCTTACTCATAAGATAACTAAATAATTGTGGTTTCATTACAAATGCAGTTAAAATTTATAATAAAATGTTAAACTGCAAATAAATAATTCCACTATGTTGCAGTTCTATAGCTTTCATCATTCCATACAGCTTATGAGTACAAAAAAATTATGGAGGCCATAGAAATTATGACACATGTCACTGTCCATGTCAAAAATCCAACCTATACCAAAATAACAACAAGAAAATGCACTTGAATTTTAGTACTTGCTCACATTTGATTGTCATTTATGGCTAAGTGCTGCTCCTCAGCTTGATGCATAGACAAATATACACAGCAGGGTTATTGCAGCATACTGCACCTTTCAAATACAAGGAAGCTGTCATGCAGATGTCAAATACATCAAGCTACTCGCAAATTCCACAAAAAAAAAGTTAAGTCAAGCTATACCAGATGGGCGACTGAATAAATAAGTAGTCGTTCACAGCTTCAGAGACCAACACATATTTTCCTATCCTGGGAAGGAGTACAGCAAATTTAGCAGCACTTAAGTTCATAGAACAGCTCTGTAAATATGTTAAACTGGATTTAGAATGAGAAATTTTATTTAAAATTAATTCATCAAAAGTAACATTTTTCTTTTTCTTTGAAATATAAAACTGCATCCAATTTTTCAGCTAATTCAGTGCAGACATATTTTATTACTCAGTTATAAATTGGGGGTGTCACTGCCAAGAATGTATATTGCCCATTCCTACCTGCCCTAGAGAGAGTGGTTCTGAGCTGCCTCTTGGACTGCTGAAGTTCTGCTTGTGAAGGAAGAGCATCCATAACTTTGTTCCACCAATTGTGGAGGAATGGCAAGATATTCCAAAGTCTGGAAAGTATTTTATTTGGATGAAAACCTATAGGTGGCCTTCCTGCCTTTATTCTTCTTCATGGTAGAGGTTACAAATTTAAGGGGTGCTGTCGAAGAAGCCCTGGCGAGTAATTTTTGCAATTATTTTACATGGTACAGACTTGCAACCTTAGAGTACTGGTGGTGGAAAGAGGGTGAACTTTTAGGGTGGTAGAAGGGGCATCAATCAAGCAGGCTACCTTGTCCCAGATGGTGATGAGCTTTGGGTGTTGTCTGAGTTAGATTTATCCAGATAAGTTTGCATCACAATTTTACCTTGAAGATGGTGATAAGGCTTTTGGAAGTCAGATCAAGGGTCACTGCCATAGGATAGATAGCCTCTGACTTGCTCTTGTAGTCATGGCACTCCTGTCATAGATACAGCTAAGTTTCTGGCCACTGATATCTCCCAACCACCTAGCTACTTCAGTGTGTCGAAGACTTGGTAATAGCACTGCTGTTGAATGCCAGACGTAAATGGTTGGAATCACTCATAGGGTAAATGGCAATTGCTGGGCATTTAAGTGGCAAGTAATTTTGATGCCACACATCAGATCTTGCCTGAATATTGTATAAGTTGTGGATTGCTTCACTTTCTGAGGAATTGAGAATGAAAGAAGAACATCAGTGTTGCGCTACCAGTGCATCCCCACTGCTTACTTCATGAAGAAGGATTGCCATTGATAACATAAGTGAAGGTGTTTGGGCCAAGGATAGTGCCCTGAGAAATTCCTGCAAAGATGCTTGCAAGGGTGGCACGGTAGCACAGTGGTTAGCACGACTCTATTACAGCACCAGCGACCCAGGTTCGATTCCCGCCACTGCCTGTAAGGAGTTTGTATGTTCTCTCGTGTCTGCGTGGGTTTCCTCTGGGTGCTCCGGTTTCCTCCCACATTTCAAAGGCGTACAGGTAGGTTAATTTGGGGTTTAAAATGGGCGGCATGGACTCGTTGGGCCGGAAGGGCCTGTTACCACGCTGTAAATAAAAATTTAAAATAAAAGATAAAATTTAAAAATATTCTCAGGCTGGCCAGCTTCCTTCTTATTAAGTATGACTCTAACCAGTAGAGTGATTTTGTGTCAATTCCTATTGACTTCAATTTTACCAAGGCTGCTTGAGGGCATATTCAACATATGCTGCCTTGATGTCAAGGGCTCTGGAACTCAGTTCTTTGGCCCCTCTTTGGGCCAAAGGTATAGCACAATCCAGAGTTGAACAGTACTGTTGATATACCTTCCATCAGCTTACTGATGATGGAGAGTATACTGCTTGGCAATTGAGCAAGATTGTATTTATCCTGATTTTTGTAAATAGCACATAATTGGACATCTTTCCATATCGTCCAGCAGATGCCAGCACTGTAACTGCACTTGTAATAGCTGGGTCAGAAATGTATTAGAATGATACAGCATAAATCTTCACCACTACAGCCGTGTGATGAATCTTCACCACAACCCAGTCTTTGCTCTTCTGGGTTTCTTGATATTATTTGGAGTGAACTAAATTGGTTTGTCTTCTATGCTAGTCAGTATGTCAGAAGGAACCCAATATGGATCTGTCACTCAGTTGCAAATGCTGGTCTAGTCTTTGCTACTCATATGCGGGGCTCTGCTATTGTTGAAACATGAGCATGTTTTTGGAGTTTCCTCCTATTGTTAGTGTTAACCACCATTCACAACTGGATGTGGTGGCTCAGAGCTTTGATCATACAGCTTTTTCTATTGCATGGTGCTTTGTGTTAAGCATGTAAGTGGTCCTGTGTGAAGGTTTGCAGCTCAGTTTTTAGATATACTTGATTCTGTTCCTGGAATAGCTTTCAAATACTTTAAGTCAACCAGTACTGGTGGTGCTGCTGATACCCAGTTTTGAGCTGCTGGGCTGATTCTTAGAAAAATAAAATCCAGAAGATTCACATCAATAAAACTCAGCATTTTGTCTTTAGGAGTCTACTGGTAAGTCTACCTTTCCTTGGTAAGGCATTTGGTAAGATATCTGACGTGCCTTTAGGCCATCTTAACTTGAAGCGCAGCACGAAACTAATCTTTTTCCAAAAAAAAATTGTTCCTTGTTCTGCTGTAGAGGTAAAGATGAACTGCAAATCATCCACAGGAGGTCAATAGCATTGGGAGCAAGTTGTACTTGAGTATTCACCACAGCCCAAAGTAGTCCAATGAAGTTAATATGTGTCTCATGCACAAACACTGCAATGGATGTGTGTTATGAAAAGTAGAAAAAGGATTCCTGCAATGTGCGTCAGAGTGATAATTCACACCTGAACAAATCTGTCCACACAGCACAGCCTTAGGCCTGCACAGATCCTCAAAGCTGACAACTTCTGAGTTACAATCTATAGAGACATTCAGCCCAAGGAAGTAAGTGCAGTCAGGTCATGCTGGTCATCATTGTAGCCCTCAATCAAATAACAGAAAAACAGTAACCTAAGAAAACAACGCTTTATATTCTTTCCTGTACTGCTATTAAATAGGTTTTGTGTTCCAAGTCAAATGCCTTTGCCCCTTCCCATTTATCAAAAGCTTCAGTTTCTGGTTCCCACACAAAAGCTGTAATGCATATGCGAATTAAGTTTATCTAGCCCAAGGAGGATAAAAGTTCATTTACATTAAAACTAAATTTTGTTTTGTATCAAAAATGTTTTGCCTTGGAAGTTCCTGATTCTAAGGTATACCATTTTATACTAAATATCTGCAAATCATTTTAACTTAAGGGAAGATCATTCACTTACCTTGCTACATGTTAATGAAATAGTATCGACAATCTACTTGCACAGTTCAGCGTTAGATTTGTCACACATGATTTAACACTTTAAGTAATGATAATAGGAAGTTAAAATGATAGATAATTTTTATGAGACCTCTTTTTGCTGGTATTATGCCCCTGAGCCTCACCCCAACAGACACTATCAATAAAGCTATGGTATCATTCTAAGTGTCTTGACAGCATAATCTATTTTCAAGTTCTCTTCACATTTGTGCATCCTCTTTTAGCAGGTGCACTCCTTTTGTTAACAGAAGCCATGTGCCTTCAGTAAATGTTGGAAGCAGGTGCATTTCCTATGCTAGGAAAGTGACTAACCTCAAAACACCAAGCCAATTTCTCATTTCAAAAAAAATGGAAAGGCACAAGGATGTGTTAAATTTCCATATGTACACAATGGGCAGGGAAATTTCATTTTTCTTATTATTCATACAGCACCTGAAATTTCAATTTCAAAGTTTATACTTTATTGAAATAATGAGAAAAGAGAATGCTTCCAAAACACATTCAA
>JARFYF010000017.1:33763138-33775236 GCA_030265395.1 Rhina ancylostomus | reverse complement strand
TCAGCTACCTCTTTCAGAACCCTGGGATGTAGTCCATCCGGTCCAGGTGACTTATCTGCCTTCAGACCTTTCAGTTTTCCAAGCACTTTCTCCTTACTAATAGTGACTACACTCACTTCTGTCCTCCAGCTCTCTCAAATTTCTGGCACGTTGCTGGTGTCTTGCACAGTGAGGACTGACACAAAATACTTATTCAGTTTGTCCGCTATTTGTTTGTTCCCCATTACTATCCCTCCAGCATCATTTTACAGTGGTCCAATGTCCACTCTTATTTCTTTTTTAATCTTTATATATCTGAAAAAACTTTGGCACCAGCTTTTATATTATTAGCTAGCATACCTTCATAGTTCATCTTTTCTCCCCTTTTACCTTTTCAGTTGCCTTCTGTTGGTTTTTAAAAGCTTCCCAATCCTCTCTTCCTACTAATTTTTGCAATATTATAGGCCCTCTTTTGCTTTTATGTTGTCTTTGACTTCCCTTGTCAGCCACGGTTGCCTCATCCTCCTTTTAAAATGTTGCTTCTTCTTTGGGATGAACTGATCCTGCATCTTCTGAATTATTCCCAGAAACTCCTGCCATTGCTGCTCTACCATCATCCCTACTAGGGTCCCCTTCCAATCAACTTTGACCAGGTCCTTTCTCATGCCTTGTAGTTACCTTTATTCAACTGTAATACCGATACATCCGATTTCAGCTTCTTCCTCAAACTGCAGAGTGAATTCTATCATATTATGATTGCTGCCTCCTTAGGGTTCCTTTACCTTAAGCTCCCTAATAAAATCTGGTTCATTGCAGAACACCAAATCCAGAATTGCCTTTTCCCTAGTGGGCTCAACCACAAGTTGCTCTAAAAAGCCATCTCCTAGGCATTCTACAAATTCCTTCTCTTGGAATCCAGTACCAACCTGATTTTCCCAATCTATCTGCATATTGAAATCCCTCATGACCACATAACATTGCCCTTTTTACATGCCTTTCCTATCTCCTGTTGTAATTTCTTCTTATGAGGATTCCAAGAGCCCGACTGCTATGGGCAGCTGGTGTGGTTGAACTGCTTTATCAACCATACAGGTCAGAGTGTATGGTTAAGAAGAGTAACCCTTCTAGGACACAGGACACTTTACTGCCTCGAATTTGTGTTTGCTCCAACCTTAACTAACTTGTATATCAATGATTTACCTCAAATCCAATAACAGAAATTTATCTATGCTAATGAAAACTGCTACACTTGAAAAGTGACATTGCAAAACTGCTGTCAATGGCAAGATGTGGCATCACCAGCCAATGTTTCCAACATTTTCCACCTAAAAACACCAATGCCTCCTAGAAGCTGGTATCTACCTAAATGGCAAAAGGCTGAGGGATGTAGCCCAGCCTCTTTATCTCAGCTTGATTCTAGACTAGATATTGAGCTACCATGGCCACATGAAAAAGGCAGGAAAGCTGTTAGGGACGATCCATGTCAATCCAAGTCTGATGTAGTGCAAATGTATCCTACTTTCACTAACTGCTCTTCAACCATCAGGACAGTCAATGTCATCCAAAAAGCAACTCCAGCACTACACAAAGGCATGGAGTTTGAGATCACTACTAAATAAATTTCTCATTATGAATCCCACAGTTGCTCTCTTGGCTTCAGCCTACCACACCGTCAATGGATCTTGCAGAATATATTCTTTATACTGTAAGTCAAGCTTGCATAGTCAACCCTTGGGTCTGGAATTCCCTCCCTAAATCCTTCTGCATCTCCCACTTTAAGACAATCCTTAAAATCTATTTTTCTGACTAATTATTTGCTCAATGTCCTTATGTTTCCTTATATATTTAGTGTCAAATTTTGTTTGAAGACACATCTCTGCATTAGGATGTCTTACTATGTAAGTGCAATCTTTTATTTGGGAATATAGGATTTTACTTTGCTGCAATTTAAGTTTGTTGCACTTAATGTTAACATAATATAGAATCAAAAATGCACCAAATTAATTATAATAGAGAAATTATTCACAGATATGTTTTTTGAAGTAAATTATTGAAGCAGTGATATCCAATAAAGTTCTTCCCTGTCGCCTCTGATAACCTTCAAAGCATTGACTTAAGAAAATTCCTTCAAAATACTGATAAATCTAATTTAATTGTATTTGTGCTCTTACTTGACCACTTTACTTGGGCTTTCTTGTAACAAGAACTGGTAATTTTCCAATGTTTAAGTTGCTTTGAAACAAAAGTCAAAGTACTTGCTTTCCTTTATTAAAATCATGTTTTTTCCTTTGTTGTGGTCCAACTTTGGGCAAAGAGTTGTGACTCGGGCATGTGCTTTACACAATGCTTCATTACTTAAGTTCAAATCTTTTAACTAAAGTAAGTATCCTATATGTCTGCTTTTTACATCATATGTTCCCTAGCTATTAAAATAGTTTACAATTTTGCTGTACCTCAAATAGATGTGCTTCAAAATGAAAATTTTCTGCTATCCCTGCTAAATTGATTCATTGCTCTTTGTTATGACTCTGGTGGGTTAGAATGATCCTTGATGGTGTTGGTGTGTAAATTTGGACAAAGGACTTATGAAATAATTGCAGATTGAGTTAACCAAATTTATGATATTGATCAAGTTGGCATAACATTAATTAAGCTAGTTCATGTTGACCACTGCCAGCTTTTCCAATCAGAATCATTCAACCATTGAGAGTGAAGCAAATCCCAGGCTTACAAGCATGTGCTGAGAAACAAAGAAACCAGAAATCACCCATTGATTCGGAAGGCCAAATCCAATCTGAGAAATATTGGTCTCCATTGCTGTCCTCTCCAAAATATTCAACAATGGAGTCCAATCTTTCAGGGATTGCCCAACATTTCACTGGGGAATTGCATCTCAGATTCTGCATCAGGTCAAATTGGCTATAGACTTTGACACCTCATTGATCTCAGTGGGAGTTATAACATAAAGATTTAGAGGCAAAGAAAAAGACAAATTGCTTTATTAATATTGCTGTACTTTAATATTTTTAATTATTTGTGTGGTTAATAAATATACCTTAAAAAAAGATGAATAATTTTTCATTGCTTTTAATTTTATTTATTCACTGCAATTTGATTGCTTTTTTAAAACTTGGGATACATCTTTAAAATTAATAAAACAACTTACAACTTTTACAGCCAGCAAAGCTTTGTCTCCAGATGCAAAAATATCAGCATTTTGATGTATTGATTTCAGAAAAGTTATCAAAAGCTACAAGGACATTTGCTCATTTACAATTGGAATCTTGAGATTATTATCTTAACCTTAACATTAAAACATTGTAATTTGAACCCAGCATAATGTTGTAGGTTTATGAAACTGGCTCCTATGATTGAAAAAGGAAAAACTACTACAATTTTGTATCAATACACTAGTCATTTTGTATGATTGGGATTTTTAAAACTATTGTGCAATGCAAGGTAGTTATTGTTCTTTGCTTTTAATTTTTCAGTGTAAGAGATATAAAACTGTCCATCTTTGAAATATACATGACTATTTTTTATTTCATTTATACAGCATAGTAAATTCAGTTCCACAGTATAGTACAGGATAGTGAATCATGAACAAATAATACACTGGGCCAGACAACTATGTTACTATTCAGTTTACAGATAGAGCACAAAATGTGATAACTCACAGTTACTGTCTCAAATTATTCACTAGAGAGAGAAGCAATCATGCAACAATGTGTTCCACCAAATAACCACAGTAATTAAATTGGAAATAGTACATCATTTTTATTTGTTTACTGCATGTAAACAATTTAGAAAGCTGCACAGTAATACAGTTTTGTTGTGGCGGCATGTACAGTTCTCATTGAAAATATTTCTGCTGTCATGTGTTCCACACATGTTTCATTTCCTTTTCTTATTAAAAAAAAGGCTTAGAACATATACATGTACTTGTGGCTCATGTGCAAGTAACTGATTTAATCAGAAATTCCTTTTTTAGTGCTGACATGATTATTTTTATGGATGTATTGACCTTGTGGAACATATGTGCACAAATTAGATGATCCTATCAAGTTATTAATTTGTAGAACACAAAATAACATTCATACAACAACAAACTTTTAAAATTTTTTATCCAAATGTATTTTTTTTAATTTTGAAGGCAGTCGAGTGGTTCATAACAGTTGTTTAAATGACAATCATAGAAGACACAAGAGAACTGGATGTGCTGGGACAAGATAATTGACATTATCCTTTCATATAAAGGAGGTTTTCCTATCTAAATGGCATTACAAGATCATGAAAACATGGGTTCAGCATACCCCACCACTCCAAAGAAACAGCATGAGCACCAACTGAAAAGAGATTTAGAATTCTACAAACTTGTCAACCTTAATTTCTGAAACAATATTCAAATGTTCCTTTTTAGACACTTGCAAATTTTCTATTGCTGGTTTTCTTCACACTTTTTTATCATTTTAATTTCAATGTTTTTGTTTTTCATTTAGAACAAATGTCAGCAAGGTTGCTTCTGAATCACACTTGTTTGCTAGGATCACATTTTTGGGAAATGATTTTCATTGCACTTTTCTCTCATTCTTAAATTGCTGGAAAGCTTTTAATATTTTGTACACAAAAACCTAAGGGGTATTTTTACATTTCAAAGTTTAAACAACAAAGACCAGCTTTGTGCATCTTTAGATGGTTTGCATATGTGTTTGCTTTTTAGCATCAGCTTTGTATCGGCTTCAGTTATAGTTTTGTAGCATTTTCCAAGAAAATATACAAAACATGTTTATTTTATATGTATTCGTAAAAGAAAGGAATGACATTTACATGCATTCCAGTATTGTCTCTGCATGTGAAATGTTTAAAAACCTGCAACAAAAGAGAACAATCCATTTGATTTCTTTAAAGATCATTCCAGTTTAGGCAGAACTGTAATCCATGATTATCTAACAAAATTGTCAAGTTTTTTTTTGATCGGCTAATCGGGATACATACTAAGAGATAGAGGGAGCCCTTCTCAGGATTTATAAACGTTTACACAGTTTCTCACTGTGAAGATTCAGTAATTAGGAGCTGATTTATGAGTACGTTTCATGCAAAGTCTTTACTACTGTCAAAGAAAGCAGACTTGCACTGCTGTAAATGACATGTGCATAATTTGTATGTAATCATCCTCCATTCATTGCATTTCCTGAGAGAAATTAGTTTGTTTTTATTGTTTCCTCCATGCTTTAACAAATTGTTTACCTGAATAAATTCATTTTGTTCAGTATACAATCATCCTTATGCTGTTAACCCAGACATATATCTTGTCCAACCTCAAACTTTTTAGGCAGCCCCTGACGCAGTATTGTCAATAGACACTGGTGTGCTAAACTCTACTCATTAATCAGCACTCTTGCCATCACTGTTTTTCTATTTAACTATGCACAACAAAAAAAATCAGGTCATTACTCCTAAAAAAAAATGCAACTGAATGTTCCATTTCCACTTAGCTTTTAGGTTTACAAAAATGCACAGTGCTGTAGTAAAATACTCCAAAGAAGTTAATTCTCCCAACAATTAATCACGTCATTTTCATGGGATATAAAGTGTTATATTCTGACATAAATTATTTATTTTTTTAAACATGAAACATTTTCTTCCTGACAGATAAAGCAGTGAAATTTAAAAAAGGCGATCACCCTATGCTCACGATTAAAGAGCATTCAATTAAGACAGATCAAATTTCCATCAGCATAACAGTTATCAAATATTTGGCAAATTAGTCATATTTGTATTATCAATCAAATGTAGCTTGTTTATTTGTCAGACTTAATTTATCTGTCACTATACTTTCGACAGGCATGCATGCATCCTTACAATACTAAATAGCTGTTGGGATCATTGTGTCACTGCACCTTCCCCGCAGACAAAGATGGATAAACAAAGTATTTTATTCATTTGAACAAAAAATTATAGGGGATAAAAAGATACAAGATTTGTGCCATAGAAAGTCTCTTCTACTCAGTCCACAATATAATGCATTTTTTTCTTAAATTATAGGACAGCTATCAGGGATAATGTAGAAATGATAAAACTACAGAAACAACTTGTGGATAAAGCAGCTGCATTAACTGTCTTGGAGGGCAAATTTATGCAAATTCAAGAGGTAAGAGTTCTGTTTAGGAACCAATCCATTCCGCAAAAACAATTTGTTTCTTGCACAGTAACATAAATAATCAAGAAACCAAGAAGAGCTTTACAAATTTAATTTAAAAATTTCTATCATTTGCATTCATGCTGAACATTTAATTTACCTACTCTTCCCCAATAAGTACATACACTCTTACAACTTATTCACAGCAAAATTGGGGATTTTTTTCCCTTTCAGTATTATTTATTGAAGGAAAGCCCTGAACAATATGGTATTCTAGAAATGTTCCTGGAGAAGCAGTAACTTTACATGGAAATTGTGCACTTATGATTGTGAGCAGCACAGGCCTCTCCCACTGAATCGGGCCTTAACAAAATAGTTGACACATGCTCTGAACTACTTAAAGTGACCAGAATACTATACACCATCCCTATCTACTCTGTCATCAGACCATGATCCATTTGCAGTATAACTTTGAGCCTCGTGGATATTGCTGCAAAAAGGCAATGCACGAAACAGGCCTGAGCCTCAATATGTTGAAAGGTTAGCATGTCTTTTGAGGCTCTGAACAATTCCATAGAATCATAAAATTGTTACATCATAGGTGGAAGCCAATTAGCCCCTCAAATGAATGCCAACTCCTAATAGCGCAATCTTGAAGTTCTGTTCCCCCTGTTTTTACCCAATAGCCCTGTAAATTATTATCTCTCAAATGCCAATTTGATTCCCTCAATGAATGGCTGTTAATTCCACGTAATAAGTAAAGTCTTTTTTCTCACATTCCCTTGTATCTTTTGTCCAAAAATTTGCAATGTATAATGACTGTACCAGTATTGAAAATGTATTGTCTTACAGAACCAGAGAACCATGAAAGCCAGTCATGATGCTTTAATGAATAAAGTTGATGAACTAAATACGCAGCTGAAAGAAGAACGATCTAAGTGCCTTTGTCTTGAAAATCAGCTGTACTCAACCTCATTTTCTCAGAAAGCATCTGACGAGGTTTCTTTTTACTACTTACTTTCAAAATAAATATTAGAAGATTGTGAGTGAATGTGAAAAGATGTAACAAAAACAGTACAAGGTTCCAATTCATTTTTTGAATTTAAGTGATATAGTTAATATGGTTAATAATTATAATCCTAGCCTAGAAATAAGAGCATAGATTTTAATTGCCTTTCTATTTTACAAAACCAGAATCTGGTTAAGTTCATATTTGGGTAACTTTGAAAATCTAATTTGAAGGGGAGTTAATTTTGTCAAGTGTAACACAGTGTAACACAAATTTTTGCTTTGCTTTCCAAATCACTGAGAACATCTCAATGAGAAATCCACCATAAACTAATTTCATCAATTGTTGATGACAAAACTGTAATTGTATAACATAGCTATTCAAATGAAATGTAAAAGATGTAAACAGTTTAAGTGAGAGAAGTTAATATTCAGCAATTGTAATAAAAGTGTACAGAATTGAACTTTTTTTTTCATTTTGTTACTGTTATGCTGCTTTGTAATCCATTTTTTTTTGTTCAGCTAAAAGAGAGAATCAAGGATTTACAAAAGGAGAGAGATCTTTTGAAGGAAAATTATGACAAACTATATAACAGGTACCTCATTTTATTGTTTTAATTTCATGTATTATTTATGTTTTTCATGAATATATTGTACATCCACACATACCTTTTAATATTCTTTTTCCTGGTACATAATTACACAGTTTCTCATAACTGAATGTACAGTATTAAATCATTGTGTTCCAACTATTTCTGACTCATTTGTAATATGTGCAGAGAGGGTCATGATGCACCATTGGTCAGGATCTTGGGTGAGGCTATTGCTGTATCTATGTAGTTTTGGGTGGGGTGTTATTACAGGATCAGGGCCTATTTGAGGGTGCAGAAGATTAGTTTGCTGCCCTAAAATCAGCAGCTTCTAGGGTTTGGGATGTGGACATTGGAAAGCAAGGATCATGGCCTGCATCTGAGAGTTCAACAGCAGTTGGATGAGGATTAAAAAGTCAGGGAAATAGGTAACAGAGCACCCAAGAAGTTTATGTAATCAGGTCATTGGTCAGTCAGGGACAGGGATGATCAAGAAGTTGAATCCAAGAACAATGGTGGAATGGGGGATTAGTGGAAGAGGTGTTGGTGGCAGTTGTGGCCACTGGCATCGGGGATAAGTAAGTGGCTTGGGATAAAGGAGGTGGTGAATGGTAAGTGAAGGAATGGTAAGATAAGTAATTGGAGTAACCTGGTAGCATCCTAAGCCAGAGTTGCATAAGGAAAACATGGTTGTCCTATGAATGGCCAAAGCTGGGCTACTTTAGTTGGCTATTTACAAAAGGGAACATTGTACAAGAATTTAGATCATTGACAGGAAAATTACACCAGATTTGCAAGTGGAACTCGTGCCATGCACATAGATTGCCCTTGAAGGGCATGCAGTCCAGATTATATCAGGGTTTAATGGATTAAACTACCTGGGTTGGTAAAATAAACCTGATTTGTTTTCCTTCAAAGTTAATATGTCAGAGAGCAGATCCAATTAAAATGGTTAAAATGATAGAAGAATTCAATGGGATAGCTGCAGCTGAAATCTCTATTCTCTGAAGGGGAAAACAAAAAATGGGGACATAATCTTAAAATTAGAGCAAGATCATTTAGGAGTGAAATCAGTATGTTTTTTCTACATAAAGGATTGAGGAAATCTCTCTCCCCAAAAGACTGTGAATGTTGAGCCAATTGAAAATTTAAGGATGAATTTCAGTATAATTGTAATATGTGAAGGGATAGGAAGAAGAATTGGATGAACAGTACTGAGGTACATTTCAGACACTATGAAGTGGGCCAATAAACTCAGTAGGCTGAAAGGTCTGTTCCTATTACCCAGCTCCAAACTTTGTATTGATGCTCACCCAATTTTTCTCTGTCTCTCTTCCAGCAGTGAAGATAATAATTTTCTGAGTTGTGATTTTTGTCTTTTCTTCCCTACTATCTACAATGATCAACTAGCAGGAGTGGACTCTGGGATTAGTAGTGACAGACATTTCCCTCTGAGATTTTGTGGTCTGGATGCAAAAATGCAAAACCTGACATTAAACACATTCGATTTAGAATTTAGGGAGTGAATGAATGGGAGGGGGTTTAACCTAAATAATCTATCCCCAAAACAAAAGTCTCTATAAAACATTGATAAAAATTGAATTAAGCAAGACTTATCCAATAAGCAATTTCCATATATTTTAATGCAGTTTTATTTTTTCTAAAAAATCCAGTGTTTTTAATATATATTGCTTATTTTGTATTACACATAGGTTGGTAATAAATTTTAAAATATGAGCAGTTGAACCCTGTTTATGGGTTTTAGTTTATCTATGTACAATTCTCAAACAGTTCTGTTGGATTGTAGTATCAAAGCAAAACACTGACCTTCTGTAAAAAAAAGATCATTTAGCTATACTTCAACATTTGTTGTTCTGTATCACAAAGAGCTGCCAGTTGGCAAAAGATGCCATCTACATTTGAATTTTACTTGCCCCAGAACAATGTCATTGTGCTTTCTTCTCACTGTGCACTAAAGATTGCTTGCATTACATATAATGTTTAAAAATGTTTTAGCTCTTGAAGAAAAATTGCAAATATCTAGTTGTAGTCAGAATTCATTGGACAGCTATGGCTACAAAGCCCAAGAAAGTCACAATTATTCTGAACATGATAGAAGAAAGAATTGTAATTGTCTTTGGATGAAAATTTCACTAATGTAGAAGCTTTTCATTTGGAATAGTTCTTTAAAAATAGAAATTTGTCTTCAATAGAATGCATTTCTCCTTTAACATGAATATAAATTGATCTAGTTTTTGCCAAAAGAAACCAATTACGTTTGGAAAGGGACTTCTCCATGAAATATTGCTTTCAGACGCTGACATTTTTATGGCACTTATTGTTGCATCCGTATGCTCTTCTTAACCTCATTTTCTGTTTTTTCTCACAAGGGAGTCTTGCATCCAAAAGCAGAATATAATTGTTCAACTTTCTCAGTTGGTCTCCATCTCCTTTAAACAGCTCTGTACCAATTTTCTCTTTCAATAAATCCATCAATACAGGAGAAGGGAAATTTGTATTATTTTTAAGTTCTGTTTCTCTTTAATCATTCCTATTTATGAATATTATTCTTAAATATAAAATATATAGCTTGTGCTCACTTTGATCAGTTCTTCCATTCGGTTTTATTCATTTGCAGTTGCAATTTTTTTCTTTAATTGCATGCCATTAAACAACTTATATTGAACAATGTTTCTTGGTTTTCCCATCGTTCTTAATAAGACAAATGGCCACATTTTACATGCACAATAATCATTCTATGGGCCACAATGTCTCAGGCATTAAAGGCACTAGTGCTTTGTGGTATCCTTTCAAACAGCAGCTGTTTTTTTTAGTGCTGCATCCCTAACAACCCCCTAAAAAGTGATCAGGTGGATAGTTCTTGTTACTTATATTGAGAGAATATAGGGGCTTGTATGGTTTTGTATGTCCCCTGTTGTTGGATAATTTGGATCTATGTATTCAGCTGGGAGTATATAGTTGAATTCCTTTCCTTGTCCCACAGATCCAAATGATGCCAATTTTTTTCTGGCTATAGATCTCTAAATTAAGGCCAGTGCCTTTGCTCAGCCCACAAACCCTTTCATGTGATTTAACCGCAGCCTGAGCAAGGCGCCTTGGTTTCAACAGCAGCAGACCAGCATATGTTTGCTTAATTCCTGAGACATGATGACAGCAGTCTCTGTGCCACTAAGGCTTTTTAGTTTTAATTATTATTCTCTGTGGAGGATTACATCCAATAGTTCTTCACATGCCACATGTTTGGTTACAGTGCTTTTGACATGACCAACGAACAACAGTGGAAGTTGAAGGAGCAGCAGCTGAACATACAGATTGCACAGCTCGAGACCGCACTAAAATCCGACCTGGCTGACAAAAATGATATCTTGGACAAAATAAAACTAGAAAGAGGTATTTTTGTATATGAAATAAATGAAGCTTGCAGAATCTGCATTCATAAATTCTTACCACAGAGATGATTATGTTTCAATGTTTTTTTTTGTTTACATCTGTTTATTATTGTAAATAATTTCAATTATAGCAGTGAAAAAATCAATGTAAATGGGCAGAACACTATTGGTTCATTGTATACTGTCCATTAGTTGAACACATTTTCGCAATTCATACACGAGATAATTTCTTAGAGCTTGTTTTCCTTCATTAGGAGGATAAGGGTATCACTGTCAAGGACAGTGTTTATTGTCCACCCCAGGCTTCCTGTGAATAGGTAATGATGCAGTGCCTTCCCTGAACTACTGCAATCCTTCTGGTGATGGTAAACCCACTGTGTTAGGTAGGGAGTTCCAGAATTTAGATCCTCAATAATGAAAGAATGGCAATTCCCCCCAAACCGCAATGGTTTGTGACTTGTAGAATGGTGATGTTCCCATGTGACTGCTACTCTTATCCTTGGTGATAGGTAACGATGGTGTATTTTATAGATGGGAACACAGAACACTGGTGGAGAGAATATGAATGTTGTGGTGGATAGGATGCCAATCAAGTGGACCTCATTGTGCTGAATAGTATTAAGCACCTTGAGTGTTGTTAGAACTATACTTATCAAGACAAGTGGAGAGTATTCCATCACACTCCTGACTTGTGCCTTGTAGAAGTAGAAAGGCTTTGAGTTTTCAGGAGTTAAATCACTTGCAGGATAGCCAGTTTCTTAACTGCCTTTGCAGCCAGGTGATCTTCCGCAGTATTTTGCTGGTGATGGACTCAAAAACAGTAAATCTATTGAAGATAAGGATGGATGCTTACCCTATCTCCTTTGAAAATATTCATTTTCTTGCATTTGTGTGATGTGAATGCTACTTGCCAATTATCAGCCCATTTGTGAATGCATCCAGGTCATGCTAGGCAGTCATTACCAAATATTC
>JARFYF010000017.1:33743177-33756972 GCA_030265395.1 Rhina ancylostomus | reverse complement strand
ATGGGAACACTCCTATTGGGAGCAGGAAGCGGTCTGAAGCTAACGTGTGTTCAATGAGGTCAGAGGGAAGTAAAGAGAGATTAAGGGCCAAGGCATGAAGATCAAGGGGGCAATTCATTTAATTAACCAATGAAAGGACAGTGACGCTGTTTCAATGTGGTATGTTAGTTTAAAACTGAACTTTCAGAAGAGACTACCAGGTTACATGACATGTAAACAATTAGCATTTCTGCCAACATTATTTTGTTTTAATATTCATGACATTAACTTAGTTTGCTTGTATTAGCAACTTTTCCTTTTATTTTGATGGTTTATGAACTCTTCATAAGAGACAGTTCTTCAGTGTTTTGCTGTACAAAATTAAGTTGATTGGGGTTAGCACAACTTAGAAGTAATAATATTATTGTCTGATAGTGAAAAGTACAGGTTTCTGCTCATTTTCTTTGAATTGATTCAGTAACCGTAATATTGTAAGACTATTTGCACAGTATAATAGCTTTGATCTCCTTACCTAAACAAGGACATACTTGCCATAGATGAAGTGCAGCCAAGTTTCCTTAGATTGGTTCCTGGGATGCAGTGTTACATTATGAGGGGAGATTGAGCAGAATAGGCCTGCATTCTCTCAAGTTTAGAAATTTACAAAATTCTTACAGACTGAATGCAGAAGCAGTGTTTTCCATGGCTGAGATATTTAGAACCAGAGTTTACAGCCTCTGGATAAAGGGTAACCTATTTACGGTTAAGGTGAAGAGAAAGTTCTTATCTCAGAAGATGATAAATTCTCTTCTCTGGAGGGCTGTGGAGCTCAGTCATTGAGTTCATTCAAAACACTCATGGATAATTTTCTGGATATTAAAGAAATTAAACAAAATTAGGATAGTGCAGGAAAGTGGTGTTGAAGAAGATCAACTGAGAACTTGATTAATGACAAAGCAGATTCAAAGGGCCACATGGCCTTTTTTTTGCTCCTTATGTTCTTAGAGCAACTGCACATGAAAAATATTTATTTGGAAACAAATAATAAAATGTTCTTAAGTTGTGAAAAGTGCTGTGTACTTCTTTCGTACCCTTATTTTTTGTAAAACTTTAAATCATTCATCCTAAGTATTGTCATCATCTTGTTGTCCTTTACTTGCCTATGTGCATTGAGATATTTAGATATTTTCTATATTAAATGTGCTATATAGTCAACAATTGCCATTGGTTAGGTGTACCATGTTTTAAATGCATGGTCAGAGAGTGTATTGTAAATACCTGATTTTCAAAACTAATTAAATTACTGAAATTGAATATACTTATATCAGATATTCAGCTTATTTTGTGAATGTACAGACCAACAGATCCTGACTAAAATTGCTCATATTTTAGAAATAAACAGGTAGCAGTAAATTAGTTCTAATTTGTTTTGCATTCTGTTGAGACCTGTTTGTATCGCAAATTTAACAATATCTATCTTTTCATTCTCATCGTGATTGCATATTAATATAAAAGTCACCACTGTTGCATCTCTCCAGTGTGTTCCAAGCCCCTATCACACTTTGGGTGATGAAACTTCTCCTCATGGTAGCATAATGGTTAGCGTAATGCTATTATTGTGCCAACATCCTGGGTTCAATTCCCGCTGCTGCCTGTAAGGAGTTTGTACGTTCTCCCCATGTCTGCGTGGGTTTCCTCTGGGTAATCTGGTTTCCTCCCACATTCCAAAGATGTACAGGTTAGGAGCTGTGGTCATGCTGTGTTGGCACCAAAAGAGTGGTGACACTTGTGGGCTGCCCCCAGCACATTCTTAGCAATGTTAAAATATGTATTTCACTGTGTGTTTCGATGTACATCTGATTAATAACTCAATTCAGTTCATTCAGTTTATCAATGCCATTCTGTTCCTTCCACCAATTACCCAATATCTAAACTAGATCAAATTCCTTATGATGCTGGGATTTTGAAAAAAAATCGGAAAATACTAGAAATACTCAACTTATCTGACAGTAGCTATGGAAAGAGAAACAGAGTTAACCTTTCATTAGATGAAAGGCCATTGCTCTGAAATATTTACTGTTTTGCTTTTTCACTGATATCACCTTTCCTACAAAGTAATTCCAGCATTTTCTGTTTCATTCTTTAGATCTTTGTGCCCTAACCTAGTTCTTGACCTCACTTCTAAGGGATCTAGATCCTTCCTGTTAACCTTATATAGGCCTCTCATAACTTTATACCTCAATTATATTTGCCTTCACTCCTCAGATACCACTTTAGCCAATTTCTGCTCATAAAATTCTCCAGCCTTAGATTGTGAAATTCTAGTGAATCTCTTCAGTACCCACCCTATGCTATTGCACCCTTCCTGTAATGTGATGACCAGAAATGAATACATTAATCAAGTTGTGACCTAACTTGTGTATTATACAGTTCTGGCATAACTTCTCTGCTCATACATTCTGCGTCTTGGCCAATAAAGGCAAGTATAAGACACGAGATTCTGCAGATGCTGGAATCTGGAGAAACACACACAAAATGCTAGACGAACTCAGTAGGTCAAGCAGCATCTATGGAGGGAAATAGACCATTGACATTTTGGGTCGAGACCCTTCATCAGAACTCAGTATTCTGTTGTCCTATACTTTCCAGTATTGAATGACTTTTGAATTCAATGTGTCACTTTCCCTGGGATTTCACAGGCTTTTACTTTCCTTGTGACTTTAATCCCATGGCTTTACTGATTCCTGTTACTCTCTTGTAGTTGGCTCAGAAAGATCTTAGGATGAACCAAATAACAGCAGTTAGCATAAAGCTTCATGAAAGTATAAATATCTGAAACAATTCTAGGACTTCTTTTAAAAAACTAATGCACTTAGATTTAAAAGCCTGTGAACCTTTTAAAAGGCATTCTCCATGCAAGCCAAGCTGGTCTCCTCCTTGTCACCTTTCTATGCATATGTTGGAGACTCAATGTCCAGTGCACCTTGGGGCCAGAAAATGGCACAGCATCTTTTCCCACCCCAGTTTTCAAATATAGTTCAAAATTCTGAATTATTAGATCAGGAATTTAAAACAACCAGTATTAAACCTGGTACAAACACTGTGATGCCAAAGATCAGGGAGAAATTCTGTTGATCAAATTTTTTAGCTTCTGCTATTCTTCAGGTACTAAGAAGTGAAAATCAGTCTCACTGTCAGTTACAACATGAGGTGTACCTTTGTTTCTGAATTGCATGATTGGAGCACTTTATAAATTCTCACATACCTATCTGCAGGTAAACTAATCAATGTTAGTTTTTTGTGTAATTCATAATGCAGCTAAATGTTTATACAAAAAACTGAGTCTCTAGGTAAAACCAAACTTGCTATTCTTAACCAGGATATTTTTAAAGAAAGCAATTAAGAGAAAATATAGTTGTATTTCTCAATAAGAGGAACAGTAAAATATGAGTAGCAACAGTTTCTTTGATAATAAAAGCTTTCTTTGTTTTAATCAGACTGGATGCTATCTAAAATTGCTATGTGGCAGAAAAATAATTTAATTATATGATTTTTTTAGTATTGGTTTTCTTTTCATTCCAGGGCTTTTGAAAAGATTAAATAGACATAGTTATTCAACACTAGGCATGTTAATAGTTTACTTCTGCAGTTAACTTCATTATACTTCTGCAGTTAACTTCATTTTTAAGGCTAGTGAAAGGGAATGAAAACCATTTCAAGTTCATCACCACTCTCTTAATAAAATGTAATTTATTTTTGGATTCTATTTTCTCTTTACCAAATCCCATCAGATTCACTATATTAAATATCACATATAATATATGGTAACTGAATTCTAGCATTACTCTGAAACAGTTAATTATATACAATGTAAAAAAAGTTATTACAGAATATAGATAATGTTTGTTTATATAAACAGTGACGCCAAATAATCTTCTATTTGACATAATAACTATATGAATAGGTACATGTAAATGTGCATTATGAAGGAGTTAGATACATACTTCAAATTTTGCAAGACAGTCAATTTAACTGGTGTCTAGACTAATCAATAATTATTATTTCCAAATCACTAGTTCTATGGAATTGTAGCTTTACAACATAAAACAGAAGGACTACCATGTGTGAAGCAGTTTCCTTTTAATGTTTCTGAATTAAGCAAATGGTTTTGAAAGTGTAATCTTAATTTTAATTCCATATAAATTTTACTTTAAACACTTTTTGAAGTGAACTAATTGATTTAAAGTAACACTACTTGAAGAAATTTGTGCATTATGTATTGCTTTTCATGGTTCTTTTAAATGCATGGATATTCTCACCAGCTGATTTTCCCTGCCTTCTAAACTTTCTCATTTAATACAGTCCTTCAACATTTGAATGTGTTTCCATTGCAGTTAAATTGATTTACCAGAATTTTTAAATTTCTTAAATTTAATCTCTGCATTAGATTATTGCAAGATATCTATTGGAACTATCGGCTTAGGTACTATAACGTGCTGGAATTTGCATGTGTATATGTAGTAAGAGTAAATCGATACTTCCTTTCTTTACTGAGCTGGAGTATCCTTATTTTATTGCATAATAAATCTTACACTATTGCTTTGTTAGTGAACAGTATGGAACCTTTCATTAGGTCAACTATAGTACTCCTGTTTTGAACTTTAAATCAGAACAGACCACTCCACAAAATCTAGTTCCGATTAGCAGCCATATTGAAATAAATTAGCAGTAGAAGATATATAAATGCAAGGGTTCCAAATGTTGTCTATGATAGGGGTGACCTGCATATGTTATTTGTAAAGATACCTGGGCAAAAACCTTGTATGTTTGTTCTGATCCATGATATGTTGGGTTGACTAAGCAGTTATTAGAGCCACTGTTTTATGACCAGTATTAAAATAGAGGTAGTCTTGTTATTTGTGTTTCACTTATAAATATTTCCACCAGTCCAATGCACTAGGCAACATTACATCTGGAGACTACCAAAGTAGCAAAATCCTATCTGGATCCTACATTTAGCCTTTCTTCAGCATTTCATTCAAATTGTATATTTGAGAAAAATTTCAACAAGAGCAACCGTCTTTTAAAAGGGCACACTTTTGCTGGACCTGATGCCAAGAGTTACCATCTGCCAGAGATTTATAAACTTTATGGAGAAATATGCAAGGTACTTGCCACCAGTGTTTGTGATTAATTAATGATCTGCAATCATTGTATAAATTTTACCAACATTCTAGAATTAAATGCTTTCAAAAATAAATTGATAATCACAGAGAATGAGCTGTATTAAAGCTGAATTCAGTTTATCTGTTTTAAGAAGTCACTTGCAAAATGTTGGTAAACAAATTGTTCCAGAGGCCACCATAATATAACATTTTGACATATTTTCTGAATTATTAACATATACATTTTCACAAGTGTAATCAGAAACTATATAATATATTTTTCTTCTTGGCCTCTCAATTTTAGAATGAGGTTAATACAGTTACCAAGAAAATGGAAGATCATAATCGAGAATATGAGATCAAACTAGAACAGTATGCACAACTACTTGATGTTAGAGCAGAACGAATCAGAAAACTTGAAGGTATGATGAAACAACTTTTTAAAGACAATTGTTGTATAAACATATTTCATTTCAGATATAAATATTGTGAAAGCATCATGCAAGTGTATGTCTCTGGCTTGTGGTTTCTTATTATTTGAGCAACTGAATGAATTGTTCTCAATCATATAATGCTTTCTATAGTGTTTTTGTAGCATCTATAATCATCAGTGTGGATGCTGTTTCCCAATACAACATATCACAATGTCTTTTAAAATGTTGCTAAAGGAAAGTTGCAGACATTGAACGACAGGTCTCCCACCACCTCCACCCCCACCCTGTGATTTTTTCAGAGCTCTTTGACTGATTAGCAGGCTGCAGATGAAGAGGACACTGCATTATCAGGCATTTCAATTACCCATTAGGCCTGGGTGAAGGTAAATCTGAGATCAGGGGATTATCCCTTAATGTAAAAGGAAAACGTTATGCAGCAACATCCAAGGTTGCTTTTGGACAGAATAAGACTACTGTTCCTTCATCAGAATGAAGGCTGAGCTTCAGAGTTCATCTCTGACCAGTCTTCCAGCTGAAACTGTATAGCACACTTTGCTGAACGATATTTTAAAGTGTGCATCAGGATTCTCTAAGTATCATAAGATCCTAATTTGTATGTCAAGGGGTTGAAAAAAAACTTGCCTGATTATTACAAATTCTGATTATTACATAATTCTTACAAATAAAAAAAAGCTCATATAAAAAAGGAACATTTCAGGATTAGAGTTTCTTTTAAATAGCAGTAGTAGCATTTCATTTAGTAGTATGGAAGTACCTTAAGGCAATAGCTAACTGTCAGATACAGGTTTCATAAGCAGCAAAATTTTGAAAAGCATACCAGAGTAACAGCACTACCAAGGGAAATTGTAAAGTTTCAAGTTTAGATTATATATTTTGATGTGCACAGAGATTCCATGATTGTCTGTCTTTAATGCCTCTTTAGGTTCTACAATTTAAAAAAATCTATGTGAGTTGCTGCAATCTAAAATGAAGGATACATCCAAAACTGAAAAGAAAAGAGCTAATGTAAATAATTTATTTGTGATTTGCAGCAGTTAGGCAAAGTAAGCAACCTGTTTAAACCTATGTTTGACAGTTGTTTGTAAAATCTTGCACATTTTATACATGACTTCTAAAGTAAAAATATAAATTGGCATTGTATGCTGCTCTAGGTTTGTTGTTGGAGGAATCAGGTTCCAAGAGGAAGTACTGATGAAAGCAAGAAGGTGTCACTGTGATGTTATAGATAACTGTAAAGTGAACATCATCATATAAGGCATTTAAATATATAAGTAACCACACATACCACTTTTAACAATTCTTTTGTTGTTCTCTGGCTGTGAGATAAAGAAGGAAGCTGAGCTTTTACCAACCCTCATAGGTGCCTAACACTAACCCCGCTTAAGTTATCTGATGATTTATTTTCCTTTTCTGCAGGAAAATACTTTGTTTCTGCATATTATTGGGAACTGACTATGGGTAAAGATTTATTCCAATAATTATTTATAATAATACTGTATACATGCATATAAACCTACTGAAAGTTTTGCAAGAAATAAAAGAAAATCTTCCACCAATATGGAAAATCATGCTTGTTGCCTCTATAACACCAGGTTAACTTTAACTAGTTGATCTAATAATATATATTTTATTGTATAATGTTAATTGAACCTTTTAAATGTCTACTTTTACTCAAATAATCAGTGATTTTTATTTTGTTCGACTATTTTGGGTGTGTTATGGGTTAACCACCTTTTCAAAGGCAAGATCATTAGCAGGCACCCATCTATGTAAATTCCTCTTGAAAGTTTTAATTAACATGTCCCTGCTGTGTGTTAAAAAGCTCTTTGATATGCAGTGTTTCATCTGATTTATCCCAGAATAAATGTCAAATTGTAATCCTTGTATGCTGAGTAACTCATATTCTAGGAATCTACAGAGCTATTTTCAATCCCCTGTGCTGAAGGATTTGTAAAAAAAAATGATAACAATATTGTGTATATTCTATACCATCTATTTGCCACAAATCATATACTGTATTGCTTTAGTGAAAAATATGGAAAAAATGCATCTGTTTTCATCTTTTTCAGCCCAACTCAAAGACATAGCCTATGGCACCAAACAATTCAAATTCAAACCAGAAATAGCAACTGATGATGAAACTGATGAACTTGATGTAACTGTCCATTTAGAGCGTGGAGAAAACTTATTTGAGATCCATATCAGTAAAGTAATCTTCTCTCCTGAAGCCATTCAGGTTTTTGGTGAGCAGGAACCTGCTACTTTCTGCACTTACGCATTCTGTGATTTTGAGCTCCAATCTACTCCTGTAAGACATGGGATGCAGCCAGTGTTTGACTTCACATCTCAGTACATTGTCCGAGTGGACGATTTCTTCCTACAATATTTGCAGAGAAATTCAGTGAAACTAGAGGTACAGCTTGCATATGGCACAGACTATGAAACTATTGCAGCATGCCAGTTACGAATGCATGAGATCCTTGAAAAGAATGGGAGAATTTTTGGCACAGCATTTTTGGTTGGTGAGTAAAATGCACAGTTAAACTGATTGCCTTACCTTTTCACAAATCTTCACATATTATTGAAATTAATACATCACTCTTAAATATTTCATACTATCCATGCTAATTACATTAAACTTAAGCATTTCATCTTAATCAGAGTACTGACCACTGTGAATTTGAAAGAAAATAATGTGACAAATTAACCATTCCACTCTTACGGCAACTTTCATCTTGATTGCTAATGTTTGCATTGAAATACCTGCAAAGTTTTACTAGAAATATGGAGACAACTTTCACATGACATCACAGCTCATGCTGATTTTAAGATCATTCATTTTGAAATCATGTTTCGTTTCTCATGATACTTATGACATGCAGTAGGAAATTAAAGCAAAGTGATGGATATTAGTTGTGTGAATATGTTGCATCCAATACATTTCTAACATGATTTATCAGTAAAAATGCCAGAGCCCTTCAAGTCATAGGCAGATGAAGTATTTAAAATATTTATCAGCTTTCAGAAATTATGGTAGTTCCAGAATGGAATGCTCTTTAAGCAAGTCATCATACAAGTAGTTTATATTTAACAACTACAAGTATTTTATACATTGCAGTGAATTGGTATGAACTAATTATGAGGACAGAAAAAAATGTAGTGTTATTTTCAAGAAAAATCTACTTTTTAGTATTTTATGTTACAAACTGATGGTGACTGTTATTACTTCTTGTCTTCTGGTAAAAGTGGACTTGGAGAATTTGGGTTTAGTTGTTGTTCTTCCTTGCAAAAGAAACACCAATTTCCAATTATTATAATTGAAAACAGTTTAAGATGTGCATGTTCTAAATCTTCTCTATGTCTGGTTGATATTCTACAGCAATGATTTGCTTGCTTGAATTGTATGTTTTCTTTTTACAACTGGGAACAATGAGTTTATGCGGGATGTGACAATGTTATACTGGTATTGTTTATTGTTTATCAGTCAACATATCTGACAACTCAAGTCAAAGTCTAAATGAGTACACAAATGAAAATGAATATTTTAGATCAAAATTTTTGACAACTAATGCACAAATGATGTCAGCAATAGTTTTAGCATTAGCTTAAAATACTATTATGAGTTGATAAAAACTGAACATTGTAAACTAAGTAAAATTACCTTTTTCATTTGTGACATGCCAAAATATATTACAGGAGATTAATATGTTTTACATCAACAAAATAGAGTTCATATTATGAAAGAAAAAGCTAATTCATTGCCAAAGGAAAGCAGAGATTTTTTTTTCTTTTTTTTGTCTCTGTGCCCTTGTTTTAACCACTGGGAAATAACAAGCAGTTGTTAGTCTTTTCATTTTATAATTTTGGCACATGTAGTTCAAAATTTCTGTATGATTGCTTCAAGTTGCACTAAAAAAGCTTGTTTATCAGTAGATGTTTGGAAGTTTTTATATAAACCTAATGAACATTATGGATTTAATATAACTGTATACAGAAAACATGTTTCACATTCTGTCACGGCAGATGGAAGTAATATTTGCGACAGTAATGCTGTGGAACCATTTTTTTTAAATCCTCAAATATTAACTCTTCACAGCCCTTTTTCAATGTGCCATGCTAGTGAAATTTGATTCATGTAAAATCATTTCTTACTTCATTCTAGGTGTGTCTGCCCTAATGATAAATTGCCCATATTATTTTTTTAATTTTCCCCAATTGAAGCTCATGGACTTCTTCCAAATTAATGTGTTGTTACAATTATACTTCTAAATGATTGCATTGTCTCAAAATACATTTTTAACCTCAGTATTATGCCATTTGAGATATTGTTGGCATTTATATTTTCCTAATATTTTCCACGACATTCTTTCTTTATTTCTACGATTTAAATGTTTGATAGCTCTGAGAACTTACACATTCCTCAATCAGACAAGTGTTGAGATAAATGTTGCAGAATTCACCAGTTCATTTCCACATTCATTTGGTTTCTGCATTGGTGAAAAATGTGAGACTTACTGGATTCTTTAATATTTTAAGTAAAGCATACCTTGTTCATAATCATTTTCAGCCCAAAATATTTTTTATGTCCTGAAATAGCTACATTAAATTTTACTGTTCATCACAGTGCTGCTGAGACCAGATTTTCAATTACAGTAGTCCTGAAAATGAATGTAGACACAAGAAACTGCAGATACTGGAATCTGGAGCAACACACAAGCTGGAGGAACTCAGCAGTTCAAGCAGCATCTGTGGAGGAAAATGGACTGTTAATGTTTTGGATCAAGAGTACTTGACCACCAATGTATCCCACTTCTGAAATGAAGAGGTACAGGGAGGCCCCGTACAGCAAGGATGCCAGGAAAGCAGCTTAGGTGAAATGAAGTGTCGTAGAAAGGAGGTCAAAGGAGAGATATTAGTGCCGGACTTGAGCCTCTAAAGACCAGAGAACCATGTCACAAGATATTCTATCACCTCACTTGTGTGGTGACCCCAATAAGTGCAGCACTGCAGCATTCAACACCCTCAGCACTATTGCATATCTCATACATTTCACAAAGTCAATTCAGAGAGAAATAAAAGTGAGACATGTACCAGACTCACTCTCTCCCTCTCAAACACACACAAGCACACACATACAAAGCTTATTTCAATATGGCTGAAATTGTGTTACAGTACACTGATACTCACTTTTCAGTCTGTCTTACTGCAAAGTTTCTTGAGGCAGCTTTCAGTGACAAAAAACTGACCAGGTTGAAGGAATAGATGTTTCAAGCCATGAGAGTGGGAACTATGATGCTCTCAATCCCTGAAGGAGCTGAGGGTATAACAGCTGAATTAGCTATCTTGATATTATTTGCCTTCTCCCACCAGAGCCTGTGAAGATGCATGTGTCTGCTGAGCATTCCTTTTAACAACTCTCTTCCATCATCGTGCCATTTGTCTTTTATGATTGCAGATTCATGGGAGATCCTGGACAGGCAAATAATAACTTTGAAGAGAGGTAAAAGGACAGTGTCATGCCATTCTTCTTGATAACAGAGGACCAATTCAGATTCTGGCACCATGAGTATTCACATGGCATGCATTTCACATGGTATCTGCAGAGTTAGGGAATCTGGTGTTTCAACTCCCCAGCTGGTGGGGTCACACATTTGTTCTCTTCAAATGGACTACAGCAGGTCATCATTGATGAGATGGATGTAGATGCACATGGATATTAGTGAAACATTCTCAAACTTATTAGAAAGTCTGCAAAAGATGTCAAGAAGCATGGGAGAGACCTTATCTAACATTTCTCATGACCTTCTGTTCTCAGTGAAGCCCATGCCAAAGCCTATGTGCCTCAGTGCATCTCAGCCCACTCCCATTACTGCCAGCCAGAAGCAGACAGCTGCAATAAGGGAAAACCAGCCATGGTGAGTAAGTGCTGCCAAGATGTCAGCCTCTGCATTCCCACTGCTGGCACTCTATTGCCCTCACATGTTCATATTGCCAATAGCTTAGACTGCTGCCCCTCATGCAAGGATGGGGCATTCCTCGGCCAGGCCATCTTCGCCCAGATCTGCTTGTGGCTGACCTTTTGGGATGTCTGCTGTTGCACTCATTGGAAAGCAAGGCCTTTTACCACCTCAGTTACAATCTCAGTAGGAGCACTGTGTAAAAGCAGTCAATGCAGCAAGCCACCTTGGAAACTGTTTCTAAAAGTAAACACAAGGGTGGTTAGTCCTTGTTATCATTACTGAACTTGTTAGTTTCTGTTGAATTCAGTTATTACCTGTTCAATGTCAATAAATGCAAACGCTCATCTTACTACCCTCAGCAGACTGGATCTCACAGCATGTGGAGGGCCTCAGTCTCCTCCCTTAGATTACTGTGACAGCCTTTGATAGCTGTCAAAACTGGGAATGGAATTTTGCTCACTATAAAAGCTGCCACTGATCTTAGTCATTTGTTAAAAGTCTTAACATGCAGACTCTTTTAACATCTATTAAAATTAAAGTAAATCATTTATGATTTTCAAGAAAATAATGTTAATTAGAAACCTGAAAACACAAATGATCAAAAACCATCCAGTAAAGTAAAATATTTTTTAAGAAAATACTTCTACTTTAGCTCTTAAATATTTGCCTTGCAGTTCCCTCTGAACTCAATGCCAGGTTTGACTTGGCAAGAATTGAATGGCATGGTCTTTGCCGTTGTACTCTATGTGAAGTCCAGCAGTGGAGTAAACTTATGGATTTGGTTCTCCATTTCACAGCACGTTTGTGAAAGTCCAGGAATTACTTCAGTTTAAACAGCTAAATGCCAACAATTCCAATTGGAAAGGTCAACTAAAGTCAAAACTGACCAGGTGTTTGAACTTCATGTGTCTTCTTGGTATTGAAAGGAACCTTCACATGGCCAGATGGTGTTTATCATTCTGTTTCCTTGTTAACTATGATCAACACAGAACCATTGCAAAGGATTGGCTTCTCCACTGAGAGACTCATTATTAAGATGAGAAAGTGATCACCACTGTATTTTCATAGTTCCATAGTCAATTGATGAATGGGAAATTACTGACTAGCAGTGGTCGTGCTCCTCTAAATTGCTTACAACATGATGTGTAGATGTTGATTGTGGTTTCAGTAAGCAGGTATAGAACATGTCAACTGTACTTGAAGTATATTCTTCCAGTGAGATGGTGCACTGTCATCACAATATTTTGGCCATCAAAACTTAAAGCAGGTAGTGTCCAGATGGGTTATTATTACCCCAGTTATTCTTCCCTGCCTTGTTACAAAGTTGATGTAGTGGGGAAAGAACATATAACTTAGAAGCAAGGGGTAGCCAATCGGCCTTTCAAACTTGTTCTGCCATTCCTCAAGATTGTGACTGATCTTCTACTTCATTTTCTATGGTATACTAATATCCATCAATGCCCTTAATATTCAGAAATTGGTCCATGTCTGTTCTCAGAAAACTCAATGATCCCTCTGAGGTAGAGTATTCCAAAGATTCTCCACCCTCTGAGTGAAGAAATTTCTCCCGAGCTTAATCTTACATGGCTTACCCTTTTTTTCTGAGACTGTGAATTCTGGCTATAGACTCTGCGGCCAGGTGAAATATCCTCACAGCATCCACTTTACTATTCCCTGTAAGACTTGTGTAAGTTTCAATGAGATCACCTCCCATTCATCCAAACTTGAGAGAATGCAGGCCTTGTCTACTCGGTCTCTTGTCATATGGCAACCATGCCATCCCAGGAACCAGTCCATTGAACCTTCACTACTTTCCCACCATGGTAGCTATATTCTTTATACGTAGGGCAACCAAAGCTGTACACAATCTACCTGCGGTCTCAGCAAGGCACAATATTATTATAGTAAAACATCTTTATTCCTGAAATCCTCTCGTAATAAGTCCACTTACCATTTGCTTTCCTAATTGCTTGCTGTACCTGAATGTTAGTTTTCAGTGACTTGTGTACAAGGATGTCTAGGTTCTTTTGAACACCAACATTTTTTATCTCTCAGCATTTTGTAAAAAAACACACTACCTTTCTACCACCTTCTATTTAATCTGCTATGCTCTCACCCACTCATTTTTTTTCTTGTCTGAATCCCCTTGAAACCTGTTTACATCCTCCCCCCTATTCACCTCATTGTATGCTATCAGTAAACTTGGAAATGGGACTTTTGGTCCCCTTAGTCCAAT
>JARFYF010000017.1:33706753-33723531 GCA_030265395.1 Rhina ancylostomus | reverse complement strand
GGGCACCAAGTGTCACTATGTGCTGAAGTTCTATCTGTCCCTGGGGTTGCTGAAGATAAGCCTGGCTCCTCTATGGCACAATGCCCCAGTCAGCTGGATGTTGCTGCACTACCTGTCCTTTGTGGAAGAGTTATTTCAAGTAAACACCTTTGACCACAAATCCATCAGACAGTAGTCAGCGCAGAATGTACTGCAGACACCGTGTGCGGGACAGGGACATGACAGATTCTGTGTTTGTTTACTGAGCAAACGGGCCAAACCATATGGCAGAATGCCTCATCGCCAGGTCTCACCAACAAGCACCAAGACCTTGCTTGGCTGGCAGTGAGAGGTGCCCTCCCAATCAGAGCTTTCCTCTACAGAGGACATATCACACCCAATGGATGCTGCCCTCGGAAACAGTCACCCACCTCTTTGCAGATTGTGGATTTGCTAAGACGGTGTGGAGAAGGATGCAAGGGTCTGTGTCCCAGTTCATCCCCAGCAGCTGCATAACAGAGGACTCACACCAAGACAGACATCAAGTGCTGCTGGAAGGTCATCAACTCGATGAAGGACGTCCTTTGGTCAGCCTGAAACTTGTTGGTCTTCCAGCACAGAAAGATGTCTGTAAGGGAATGCTGCTGACTGGCACAGTCCAGGGTGCAAGAGTACATGCTGAGGGATGCACTGAAGCTTGGTGCAGTCAATGCTAAGGCTCTATGGGCAAGGACCACAGTCTAGGCTCCTTCTGCTACCCCAAGTAGAGGGGTGGATTTGTCTGGGGAAGTCCCTTGTACAATGAAGGGGGTATCATCTCAGGGAGCCACGTGAAAGTTTACACTTCTGAATGTAACAGCCATGAATGTTGAGGTTTTGTTTTTGCACTGTTTCTTCCTTTATATATATTTTTATAATTAATAAGTTTTATTTTTGAAATATAAAAACACAGACTGAGAAGTGTAAATCAGAGTGAATAATTTCTAGTAAATTTATGTTACAGAGCCAAAATGAAGTAATGATACTCCATAATCAAAACAGTTAATTTTCAATGCTAGAAAAGTTAATTGATAATAATTAACACATAATTAACACATGAAGCAATTGTGAATAAATTATGGGTGATTGTAAATTAATTTCTCCCTCATAAAAGTAGAATAGCACCAACAAATGCAAATAGGAATATAAGAGGAGATGGAACTGGAAAAGGTTTGTCATCCAATAAAGCTTCTTCCTTAAACCACGTACCATCAATTTCAACATTTTAATTTCCGTAGAGAAACCTCAGCATAAACACTCATTGAGCCTCTGGAGTTGTAAAGTAAATGTCGTTTCTCCACTATCTGGACTTAATTTTCTTGTCTCCAAACAATGTTTGGCACCCTGGAAACCACAAACTATTATTTTCCTTTCCATGAAGTATTTTATTATCTATCCCTAACCTATCTTTCTGCAAGCCAATCCTGCCTCCAGCCAGATATTTATTCAACTCCTTTTGAAAATTTTTAATGAACTGCTTTTTCTACGAGTCTCTTTCACTTAGGTTCTATGAGGAAACATTTCTTCTAATCCTTGGTCTCACTTGAGACATTAAGTTTAAACTTGGTATTCATATTCTATGCTCATAGTTTTAGTCAGGTTTATAATTTAAATCCCTCAGAACAGAATTTTGGTTAGTGAGGATGTGGAGAGTTGGGGAACGGTCTAGAATGGATTACTAAAATGACTCCAGGATGTTCAGAATCCTGTGTAGCCTTCTAGAGTTTACTTTGAATTCCTCCCATTTATAGTTTTTTTTTCCCCTTTGTGTTGTTTCAACATTTTTTAATTCATCTTTTCAAGTCCTGGGCCTCACTGGACAGCCCAGCATTAATTGCCCAGCCTTAGTTGTTCTTGAAAGGATGGTGGAGAATCACCTTCTTGAACCACCACACTCTCTCGAGTGAAGATATTCCTGCAGTGCTTTTGAAAAGGAAATTATAGGCAGGAATGAAAAAAATGGCAATCTATTTCCATGTCACAATGCGGTACAATTTGGGAGGAAACCTGCAGGTGATAGTGCTCCCATTAGCCTGCACCTTCATAGTGGTAGAGGTTATGGATTGGGAGGTGCTCCCAGAGTAGTCTAGGCAAGTAACTTCAGTGCAGTTTGGAAATGATGCAATAGCTATTCTGCCCTGCTGATGGAGGGAATTTATGTTTTTAGATAGTTGTCCCCTTTTGTCAAGTATGCTATCCCGTTTTCAGCTTTTCAACAGATTTCCAAAAAATCTGTGGTATTTTCATGGAGATGAAGTGGGTACCTGGAGAACTGGAAATGATCTGGAAATGCATTCAAGATTGAGACTGGGCTGGGGAAAGGACTGATGGTATCCTCCTTATAGCTTGCCTTCCCACCTACTTTTGTATCATCTAAAATTTTGGCTATGCTGCACTTGCTTCCTTCCTCTAAATATTTAATGTATATTGTATGCAGCTGCATTTCCAGCACTGATCCCTGTGTTCACTGATTGGTTACAAGTTGCCAATCTGAGAATGACATCGTTATCCCTACTCGCTGCTTCATGCTGGTTAGCCAGTCCTATATCCATGCTAATATATTACAATACATGAGCCCTCTTCTTGAAAAGTAGCCTTTTGTGTGACACCTTGCCATATGCTTTTTGAAAATCCAAAAATATTACATCTACTGGTTCCACTCTATCCATTAAAGCTAATACTTGCTTAAAGAACTCTCTAAGTATCAGTTGAGGAGGTGATATAGACATCATGGAAGGGATGCAAATTGATAAGTAGAATACACTGGAAAAATTGGCTTTGCTTTGAGTGGATAAGTCACCTGATGTGAATGGTTTGCATCTTAGATTGCATAAGGAAGTGGAAACAAAGATAGGGTAAGATCTTTCCATAGTCTTCCAGTCTTCTCCAGTTAGGAATGAGGTAGCACAGTATTGGAAAGTGGCAAATATTCAAGAAACATTGCAAGCAATTTCCTAGTAAATATGGGTTTGTCAGTTTAACATTGGGTGTTGGATGGAGTTCTAGAAATACTTATCAGAGAAAAAATTAACAGGCATTTGGAAAATTGGAGTTAATTAAGGGAAGCCAACATTGATTTATAAAAGGTGGACCATAATTAACTAATTTAATTGAAATTCTTGATGAACTGGTAAAGAAGGCTGAAGGGAATGCGGAGGATGTTATCTGTGTGGAGTTAAGAAAGCATTTCACAAGTCTGATGTAAAAGGCTGGTTGTGAGGCCATACAAAAGGAAGGATCAGGGTCAATGTGGTTCAGAAAATCAAGCTTACTGATAGAAAACAGTGATTCACAGTAAATGGTTGTTTTGCACACCAGAGAATGGTAGACCCAGTGTTTCCCCTTGGATAATGCGATAGCTATATTTTTTTGAAATGTGTAAATTACTACGATATTGGAAAACGCACTAAAATTTCAAACTTTGCCAATGATACTAAATTTGGAGGCAAGGCAGACAGTGAGGATAATTTCAATTGACTGCTTCATGACATAGACGGTGAACAGAAAGGGAGGACAAGTGGAGCATGGATTATGATACAGAGAAGTGGGAGGTAGTGCACTGTTGCAGAAAGGATGGAAAGGCAATGAGCTGACAGCAGTTCCAAAAAGAACCACCAGTCAAATGTAAACATAAGATGTTCCAGCTATGGTTGAGTATAGTTCAGACCTGATGAAGGGACTTGACCTGAAACATCGACAGTTTATTTCCCTCCACACTGACCTGCTGAGTTCCTCCAGCATTTTGTGTGTGTTGCACCAGTTAAATGTAGTGTGTGCATCAGTGTTTTCAGGACATCTGCAACTGTATACTACAGTGCAGAAATGTGCTGGAGATCCGATGCAGGTACATCTGGCCTCTTACTTGGTCCCTGGATTCACCACTGATTTCAGTAGCATTCAATAACTTACCTCTCAACTTTACACCAAACATAGCTGGAACATCAGGGGAAGTCCCATTCATCTGTGTGGATTCACTGACCTTCAATAAAAACATAATTCTGGGTAATTTGTTTTTATTCTTCTTTATCTCTTTATATATTTATGTTTTAATTACTTGACACTTGTTTCATGTGTTTTCAAATAAATTCATTATTTTTTTAATTTTCAAAGACATTTTAACTGTTTGCATTTTTAAATCAATTTCAACTCTCTCTGATCATCATTGTCATCAAGGATCTGCTGGGTGTAGGGCCTCAGCTGCAACCTTACTTGTGTCTTGTTCTGCTTGCAGGATGACTGCAGAACTGAGACTGCGAGGTCATTGGGAGTCACACAGTCAAAAAAAGCTAGTGCAACCCCAGACTAGCGGAGAGGAGTAGGGGGAAGGTGGGAATCAGGTGATCGTGAACTGAATATCAGACCGAGCATAATCTGGCCCAGTATAATCTTAATGGCACAGTTCCACAGAGTGCATTATGGACTTCAAATGGATGTTCTCTTTTATTTCAGATTTTTCTTCTTTTCAGTATTCTCTTGTCTCACAATTACATCTTCTGTTGAAACTCATTAAGATCCTATAATTTAACTTGAAAGCTAAAACAAGAGATTACATTTATCACAGCTGGTTTTGTTAATTTACAGCCAACAACAAAAATTGGATATGAAGATCAAGATCCTCCTTTTATAAATGACTCAAATAAGATGAAAGTTGATGAATCAGAGTCTGAACTTACTAGTCAGGTATGAGAAAAGAAATAGTATTGTACTGAGCAGAGTTATGTACATTCTTTCACCTGTCAGCAGCAGCTTAAAATTATGAGGGTTTATTTCCCTTTTGTGCCATACCACTATGTGAACCCACATCGTCTTCTTTTCATCATCATTGGATATTCCACTTAACTGGTGAATGCTGAGTGGTCCATGCCAGCATTCTAGATAATTATCAAGCATGGAGCACTCCAGAAACTGAAACCATGTCTTATTTTGGGCATTAAGTTTCATTTTGATGAGCTGTAGGCCCCAGTTGGCTATCCAGAGGCTTCTCACCAAAAAAGGATAAGTTGGCTCCCAACTTGTTTCTCCATTCTGTCCCTAATATCTGCATGTGGACAGGTTGTGAGAAAGGAAAGAAACAAACACAAGGTCAGCGGCAACTGGGGAATAGGTTGGTAGGATGGTGAATTTGGGCATACCCTCATGAGTGCTGTGTAGCCAGAAGGACTACTGCTACTGCTACTGTTATACATGGTTAAAAGAAAGAAACATTTCTCTTTAATGTGTGCCTGTGGTACTTCTATTAAGGAACTTCAGTTGAATCAGAAAATCAGTATGCTAACCTTGCTGAATTTTTGAGAAGGGTCCTTGAATGGATATCAAGCCCATAATTCGTATACACAAGAGAACCAGCACCAGTTTTGAGCATTCTCCAGGAAATCCTGAATGTTGTCCAAGTAATAATGGCAGTGAGTATACCTCAGGTGTCTTTAGAGTGCTAGAGATAGCCACATGAAATGAGGTCCTTTTTAAACCATTTTGCATCTCTAAACAAGATTATCAAGGTCCAGTTTCTCCCCACAAAAGAGCTTTCCTCTATGTAGCAGCTATTTCCATTTGGACTTAGATCTAATGCATGAAGGAAATTTTGTTTGGCATTCACGAACAACTGTCATCTCACAAGTTAGACTGGTAAATCATAGCCAGTAGTGCAAACCTTGGAACTGGAATACAAGTCATTTTGATAATGCCAAATTCTTCCCATAACCCTGCAATGGAGCCTCTTAACACAAGGGTTTTTCTAGATACAGGCATAAATTGTGAATGGAAAAAGAAAGGCACTATCCCGTTTAACTCTTCTTGCTGCTTATTTGACAACAGAGCCACAATGTGCACTGATCACATGGAGAACCTGGCATTATTCTTAAAACGGAGAAGAATAAGAGAATATGTGATAGAGATGCTCAAAATAATGAGGGACCTAGACAGAATAAATGGAGAGAAATTGGTTACCTTTGGTGGAAAGATAACCAGAGCAAAAGATTTGAGATTGTCAGAAGAATTAAAACTAACATTTTTGCATGATATGTGGTTAGCATCTGGAATGAATTGCCTGATGTAGTGGTGGAGGCAAATTCAATTGTGGCTTTCAAAACGGAACTGGGTCAGTACTAAAGGAAAAGAACTGATCTCCAGAAAGGAGAATGCAGTGCTTTAGGGAAAGAGCTATGTAATGCGCCTGACTTCCTTGTTCTTGTGGAGTGCTGGTGTGTTCTTCTCCTGGGTAGTTAGCATTTTATGATTTTATGCAGCATACTTCTATGAGACTTAATACTTAGCTGAGTACTGAAGAGCTTCTCCAGAGTAGTTCAGTTTGCTGAAACTGGTGAAGGATACACCAGATTTGTTGCTGAATATTACTTATAGTTTCATTCTCAATGTAGGCCTGTTGTGCAGGTACTTAATGGGTTCTAGATTCAGGGTCATCAAACATGTCATAGGAAATATATCTTGTTTGCTGTGAGATGATCTGCTGCAATGGTTCAAATATGGGCAAAGCTGAGGACTGCTGCAGAATAAGAGAATGCTAACTGCTGCCAGAATAAACTTAATAGCTTCTATTGACCTCTTGCTAACTATTTGTTATTTAGAAATATTTGGGTTTCGTTTTATGTTAACTCTAATTCTGCTCTCACCTTTTCTCTAAGGCCTTCTTATTTTTTCACTTCTCCCTTGGACCTTTCTGTTATCAGCCTGGTTCTCACATGTATCATCAGCCTAACACTTACCTCTCCTTCTCTTTCATCGACAAGGTTCTGATTGCTTTTTTCCATGTTGAGAATGTACCCCGACTGTACCTAAAGCACCTCTACATAAAAGGCTGCCTATAATTCGACTACATATCAGTCTAGAGAGGTCCAGGTACTCTGCACACCCAGTGCATCCCTTAAGATGCATTAGAATTTTTTGGCATTTGATCAGTGTTCAATCTCTTAGTGCTTGATTCCATGTGCCTTTGCCATTTAAGAGGTGATTTCCAGTGGTTGCAGCATGGATGAGGGAAGGCTGCTAACCTCCAACTGAGGAAACAGCAGATATCCTTGGATCTTACCTAAAATTTTAAACATGGAAGATCTAGCTTTAGAGTGCAGGCTTTCAGTCTGGCTTGCAGCAGTCCAGGTCAGCAGGTTGACAGGCAATGACCCCGGTGAAGTTCCAGGGGTGGGACCAGGATTTGTGAACCTTGGAACTATTACTGCTCAGCTGTTGGAGTTCTTCAGCAGACCTACTGTGTTGTTGGAGAGCGGGTTAAAGACTTGGATGCTCCTTTGAATAGTGATATCTAGTACTATGCTTGCAGCTCTCTAGGCTTCCATTGCTGCACTCAGGGTCTTGATGGAAGCTGGGTTTTTTTGGAATCTAAGCTTGCCTTTAGTGTGGATTTCTCAGGTGGAAATTCTAATCCACAGTGAAAATTCTAATCCATGTTGAAAACCTCAGCTAAGTCACTAGTGATTTTTTTTAAAGCTTCCTGACATTGAAGAAGTTTTCTGTGCTTATGCATTAATCTTTATCTGTAGTCAGTTCTTTCAGATACTATGTATGTCTATTTTACCCAACAACCTGGCATTTGCACTAACATTCCCTACCTACCTGAGCTCGTGTGCACTTGTTTTTTATGTTTCACTGCATTCAGATCCTTCCTTTATCATAGCCTTCAGAATATGTGTAGTGTCTGTCTCTGCTTGTAGCTGTAGTTATATGATTGGACAATGATGTTTGATTTTTTCCTCAATGTCTTTTTCCTCTTCCTTCACTGAATGGGTAGTTTCCAGATTTGAAATATAAAAGAAAAAAAGGTTGTGTGGTGGCAGAGGGAGAAAGTAAGACCTCTGGCACACACCACCTGCCACAACGGGATCATAAGAAATTGAGCGACAAAAGGAGAATTATATATTAACACACCTCCATTCATGGTTGCTTCAGTTCAAGTAGTAGCCTTAGTGTTGTTCTTATGATCAGAAGCACCGTTTTCTCCATGGAGTGTAAAACACTCAGGTGCATGTCATCCTCCAATTCTTTGCAGCTGCTTGGGAGACATGCAGCAGTTCATAAAAGAGTGAAATAAAGCACTTGAATGAAGTATTGAGTACTGATTGTTGGAAATTGTTGATAGGTGGGTGATAGTCTTGAGGTAAGTTGAGCAGCAGTGAATCCAGAGTCTAAGTTTGCTATTTGAAGATTATTTCTGTGCTGCAGCCATGTTCTTTGAGCCACACTTCTTTATCTTTCCACCTGCTCTGCCACTTCTTCACACTGCCTCCTGACTCTACATCCCTAATGCCTCCTGCCCACCCCTCTCCGGCACAGGTTCAGCCATAAGTCGAAGTGTCAAAGCTAAGATTTCTATAACTCCAGTCATTTCTTACATCCAAAATACACCTTCCTTTTATGAGGTGCAGGCAACCATTAGGTTGTGCAAGTGACCCACAATATCAAGGAAGCTTCTCACTGATATGTGCCACTGATGAATGGTATCAACATTTTGTTGTTATCTGCAGCAAGTCCTAGCCCTTATCTCGTGAATCAGATTTGTGTATTTAGATCTTAATGCTGATCTCATTAGTTATTTTTAATGTGTTTGCATCTGACTAACATTGACCTGTTGCTTTTTTTGCAAAGCTGGCTTTCAACAAATAGAGCTAAATCACATTGCTTTTAATTTATCATAAAGAGTTATCAATGTTTGATCTTGAAGATATCACTTTCAAAGTGTTATCCCATATGATAGTACACAAAAGGGTAAAGATCCACTACCATGTTTAAAATACCCATGCTTTTGCAGGAATCAGTTAACTTTGATGTACTTTAGTTTGTCAGAATTTCATTGCTTTGTGGAGTTTTCAATCAGTAAATAATAATGTAACTTAAATACACCCACCTAGAGAGCATTTGGCTTTTAATGTTACATCTGTAGAAATTTCAATGCAGAAAATAGTATGTATTGTATACATTTTAAAAAATAATTATTTTTATTACTTTTCAAGTTAGAGTCCACTTTTGCTTTCCATTTTATAAAACCTGGCTTATTTGTTGTAATAAAATTCTGTTGTTCTAAATGTAATAAATAACATGTTTAAAAACATAGGATATCACAGGCACAGAACTGGAAAATGAAGCAGGGAGCTCAGAAGATTCATCAGAACTGAGTACGGCTACCTCAGGAGCAACTGATAAAAAAGATGTACCTGAACCTGGCCAAGGTAAATATTAATATTAATCTTATTTGCAGATTATTTCAGGATTTTGAAAAATGGCCTCAAGTTTGTGTACTTTGATAGAAAGAATATAAAATAATTTAATGTCAATATGTATGCCACTGTGATTTATGTTTGCATAATTGGTGTCATTGGACACCCTACCATTTGAGATGTCATTCACCTGCCTGTTGCATTCATGAACAGCCAACTGGCAGAGCCTCATATCTTCCTGCAGTACAGAAAGACCAAGATAGCTTTCAAGCATGGGCTGATAACTGGCAAGTAACATTCTACCATACAACTACCTTGCAATGACTATCTCTTAAAAAGAGGGTCTAATCACTGCCTTTAACATCACTGAGAATTTCACCATCAACATCTTGGGGATCACCATTTACTAGAAACTCAACTGGATCAACCATATCAGAGGCCTGCCCTGGGAATATATCTGTATCCCTTCTTTGTTGCTGAGTCCAAATTTTGGAACTCCCTATTCAGTAACACTGAGTGATCACTATCACAAGAAAGACTCCAGTGGTTCAGGAAGGTAACTCACCACCATCTTCTCAGGGCAATTAGGTATGTGCAATAAATATCAGCCTTGCCAGTGATGCCCATATCTAAAAAAAATGAATTAGAAATTTTTCAAAGCCACTCAAGGAAGCAGGGGTGTGTGTGTATTATTTCCTGGCAGACTTGCTTGTCAGCTCTTCAACACCTTGGTTTCACTGGCAAGATCCAGGAAGCTTGGGGAAGCTCAACTCTCAATGCCGCTCAGATATGTTGGTATTGACTGCCATTATTGTTTGGAAACTTGGGGTATCCGTGCAAGTCTGCACAAATGTGAAAGACCCAAACTTCCTGGGCAGTGATTGCAGGTGATTTCCTGACTTCATGGAGTTCAGCAGTGATGCATCTGTTATTTAGAAAATCAAAGATTTGTTTAATAGTTACTCAGATTGTGGGAGTTATGAAGGGAGAAAGCAAAAAACCAGCTTAACTTTATGTGGATAAACAAAAAAAAAGATTCTCTGCATGATGCATATTTAGATATGATAATCTAATTCTACATGCTTACATAGTTCAAAAATGTTTTGAAAAAAATAATTCACCATGATACTGGAGCATCTTTGAGCATATAATTACTACTCACATGCAGTTTTTCAGTCTCTCAAGTCTTTAAAGGAAGAGAAACCTGTTGTGATAGCCAATTTGACCAGAGAAGTAACTCCAATCCAATATCAATATGTTTGTCTATCATCTGCCCTCTCCTGGCCTAACAAACCTCTGAATTGTATCAGACTAAGGGGAACTAGCAATGAGCAAAAGTTTCTGGACTTGCCCATATGCGCCAAAAAATTCTAATCTGCCACTGTATGATGCTTTGGTATTTCTCCTGCAATGACTTCATTGATTTTTTTTTCAACAGAGGTTGAAGGTGGGAATAGAGTATTATAAAGCATAAAGTTAAATTAGGATGATTTTTTTTAGGTCCCTTGAATTGACAAACTATTGCATTCCCTAAATCGGAATTAATATAATCTTGTATAAGCTGTGTTCTTTTAATAAATAGTATAATGATTTCATTACTTCAATACTTAATTTAGCTGCTCTTAATAGTAATATATGTTTAATATATAGCTTACTGAGCTTCTGCCACAGTACAATCTGTAAGTTGCTAGAAAGATGGTGTCTAATGAAGCTGATATATTTTAGAGACATTTTGCAGATGTATGTGTATGTCTATAAATATTATATAAACCTAAGAGCATCTTATAAATCTACTATGATTTACTGAGATATACATCTATCATCTATGTAATTAATTTGCTTATTCTTTATATATAGTTTTAAAACAACACCACATATATTAGAAATAACTTACTATGAAGTTATTTGATCATTCAATTGCTATTAAACAATCGTCTTATCACTATTCTGTAAACATCTGTTCTTACTATAGATCTCTGTATGGCCATCAATGTAATTGTTTTTAGCAGTGGTTTTCTATCTCTCCTATAGTTGTTTATGATGCTGAGGAATCAATAACGGACAGTGATGATTGTATTGTCCCAGGCTGGCAGCCAAGTTGTATAAAACAGGTCAGTCCATTCATTTGAACCTGTGAGCTGTAAAAAAAACAATTCTAATGCAAGGCAATATAATTTCTGAATGAGGCATATTGAACAGATCATTTAACAGCAACAGGTTATCTCTTGAAATCTTTATCGCTGATCAAGGAAAACAGTGAATAAGGAAAGAAGAAAGTGGAAGGATGCAAAATGACAAAAGGAGGGAAAATAACGGCATCAGAATGCAATGCTAACCAACATCATACATTTTGATTCAGTTTAAAATGCAAAGGAAGTGATTTTTTGTAGGCAAGTTGTTGGTATCCTCATTTGTAATAGCATTAGCCTGTTTTGAAATTTAAAATAATTCTACCTCCTCTTACAGTTGCTGTGTAATCTTGTAGATTTGCAGTGACATCTCTCAGTTTAATAGATCTGAGTGCAACATTGCGAGTTTGGATTAATAGTAATAGAATGATTGATGACTGTTGGTTTCCCACTCAGCTGTCAATAAAATTTGATCCTTTTTCATTCAAATTCTGGTGTTCCTTGTGTAGCCTGACTTTGTAGCCTTATTTTGAAAGAACAGCAATATTAATGTTTACATCTTTCAAAGAAAGTGAGTTTAAAGTTGCTGAGAAGATTTTTATTTGTAAAGTGAGCAACTTCCTACTACTGAAAATTGAGTTGATTATGGGTAGGGTACTGTATTTGACAGTCAATAATGATCTGTACTAGCTGAAAGCTAAAAGGAAAATTCTATTGCAGGAATTGCTGCATTTCATAGCCAGCTTGGAATATCAATGAAAAGGTCTTGCTGAAATTGACCTCTAATGCGCTCTGTATACATTAATGGCTTATTGAGCACTCAGTTACAGAACATATCTCAGTACCTTATGATGCCTTTATTGAAAACATCTGATTGATTCATTTATCAAGGCTAAGCACAGAAGGTCATTTAAACCATTCTTTTTCAATGATGTCCTATTCTCTTATATGATCTTGCATTTCTAGCATTAAGTGGTATAACCAGTTACTTTGGTCAATAACCATTCCTGATTGGCTTTCAATCCCTGTCCAGTCCTTAAGTAAAGTACGTCTAACATTTCATTATGTGTCCAGCTACATTAAGCAATTGCCTCTGGGTGATTAACTGTCAGTCTACTTCACTATCTACAGTTGTGAGTGTAAAAGATGTCACCACTAATTTCAAGCAATGGCACAGATACCTTTTTAACTAGAAGAATCTGTACAATATTTAATTTCAAATTCTGCATTAAAATATCTGAATGCATGACATGCTGAAATGAATAATTACTAACTTTATAGCAAAGTAAAAGTCCATAGCATGTCACTATACCTGCATTGCATTTTGACGTGAAAAGGAGGCAAATGTCCCCAGTTATTGAGTCTCAATCTGCCTGTAACAAAATAGAAATTTACAAAGCTGAAACTTGCATTTGTTAATTCTTACTGAGTTTGAAATTCATTCAAGTGTAGTTTTTAGAGTAGAAATGGGCACTAAAATACAGTATTTATATAATTAGGGTGACTGTACCTTCAGCAGACTAGTTTGTAAACTTAGGAGGGTAAGAGACCACAGGACAAGAATGGTAGATAGTAAGAGTAATTATAGGATTAAAGACTATGTTCTCCTGTTGACTGCAAGATAATGAAAATACACACTTCCAGGAATGCTTAAGGTGTAGAACCCAGTAGATCTTCTAATTACATAGTAACTCAGCTGATCTGCAATTATATGGTAATTTGCAATGCATCATGATTGGATTTTAAATGCAACTATGTGTTCATGTTAAGTGTTGTAATTAAAGTGGTGTGCCAATTATAGTATTATACCACCGGCATATCACACTTCAGTTATTTCTTAGATGTTTTGATCAAAAAGAAATCCAACAGGTTTTCTAGACCATGCTTCACTATAGATCCTGTCTAGTTTTACTGCCTGTGATGTATAATTAAACACAGATTAGTTCATTTCATTTACAACATTTATGAGCTGCACTTTGTCAGAATGAAATGCTTGTCCCCTCCTTTCCTCACCAAAGTGGCGTAATTAGTGTTAGCATCTTCCTTAACAGTCTACATAAAGTTTAGTGCTTGTATTAAATCAAGTCATTAACATAATGTGCTGTACAATTTGCCCCTATCTCTTTTCGTTTCCACTACATCAAAGCTCTTTCGAGCAGCAGTGTAATTGGGCCGTGCCAGCTTGTCAAGTTCAGTCAAGCTGATGGCTGCTTTTCCTCTGAAAAGCTTCCAGGCATAATAATTAATGGAGAAGAAAGTCAAGAAAATGTAAAAATTTGGACTGTTATCTATGAATATTTAATGTATTTGAATAATCAGAAGTTAAGATTATGAATTTGATCTATAATACATTGATTAAAAGCTCCGTCCAGCACCCAGAAATAGATATAAAACAGACATATGAATTCTGTTGGCAGTACTTAAAAGCTGTCTAACCTTATGCCTGATCACCACATTTTCAAATTGAAGTAATGAACAATGTATTAATGATTTTGTAATATTTAGTGAGAAAAACGTTTATTGGAAACACAGATTCCAAAATTCATGAAGTGTGCATTTTTAGAGAATACTGATGTGTGTTATTCCTCATTCACATTGTGTCAAACAACCTTCTGTTATAATAACTACAATGATCATCCAACACATCCTTTATCAATTTTTTGCCAGTTTTAATGCCTAAGTAACATTGTTGGTTTTGGTTTGCTCTCAAAACATAAAATATTTGCTTGTAAATCATTGTCCCTCTCTCACTAAGGTAAGCCTGAAAATTAACACTGGATTATTTTCAATGATGTTATTACTTACACAGCATCTATTTATCTATTAATTTTCTTTTCACATTATAATCAAGGATGTCAATTTGCAATACTTGATGCACTGACTGTATTTGTTAGTGAACATGGGTTATCAAAATTCATACTTTGCAATCACTGTTTTTCATGAAAAGGGTTGAAAGCACCAACTTGCCAGTAATTGAAACAAACCTGCAGCCTTCTGCTAGATCTTGGTCCAGTCTAAGCTGACCTGTGCAGCCACCAAATTAGTCTTGACATTATGTTGAATTCCTGTCTGATCCTAGATTCCCTGTCAACCCAGTTATTTCTTATATCACTTTGCAAGAATTTACCGGAGATCTCCTTGCCTAAACTTGGGGACAGTCTCATACAATGATGCTAATCAGAGTTCTCTTACATCAATGCCATTTTAACCAGGACCTGAGAAAGGAAATTACCAAGGGTGTCCTTAACAGAAGCAAGTCCTCAGCTAGTCTGTGATGAGAACCTCTTTTCAGAAGGCAGCAATGCTTCAGCAAGTATTCCTTCAGACTAGAATATCACAGCCAGGACTCCTTCCTTTTCTGTACAGTCATCTTGATACTTATTCCAACCCACATGCTAGTGGGCATCCAGTTTTTGCCTTTCCTGCGCCCTTTTCATATATACTACAGCCAACATAATCAAAGGCTCCACCCACCCCAGATATTCCTTCTTTTCCCCCACTCCCATCAGGCAAAAGATACAAAAGCCTGAAAGCACCTACCATGAGGCTCAAGGACAGCATCTATCTCACTGTTATAAGATGATTGAACAGTCTCCTAGTACAATAAGATTTCTTTTGACCTCACAATCTACCTCATTATGGCCTTGCACCTTATTATCTGCCTGCATTGTACTTTCTCAGTAACTGGAACATTTTATTCTGCATTCTGTTATTGTTTTCTCCTTGTACTATCTCGATGTACTGATGTAATGAAATTATCTGTATGGATGGCATGCAAAACAATTTTTTTCACTGTAGCTCAGTACATGTGACAATGATAAACTAATTTATCAATTTACCAATGTTGTTGCCTCTGCCACCAGTTCCAGAAACTCCCAAGTCTCACTCTCATCACTTTCAATGAGAATGAAAACTACCTTGCCTCTATGTTGTTTGTGATTGGCTAAGGGTGTGGTAACTCAGTCAATAAAAGGAAGGCAGGGTCTAGTACAGTGGCCATTTTGAGAGGGGCTGCTGTTTAGTTGAAATGTTGCTGGTTGTTTAAGTTTTTGCAGTTCCAGCAGCCAGAGCAGTAGAAGGGAAGAGCCAGCAGCATTTTTTTGAACAGTTGTTTCTTTTTTTAAAACAACATTTTTTTAAAAGTTGTTTCTGATTGGCTAAGGGTGTGGTAACTCAGCCAATAAAAGGCAGGCAGGGTCTAGTGGTGTGGCCATTTTGGGGCAGCTATTTTGAGAGGGGGCTCCTGTCTAGTCAAAATGAGGCTGATTGTCTAAGTGTGGGCTTTGGTGAGGAGGGCAAGTGACACTAGGATAAGGCTTTTCTACTACTTAAACCAGTCAAACATTTTTGTCAAAGCTTTTGGACATGGCAGATGAGCTCAGACCCATGTCATGCTCCTCCTGTGCAATGTGGAGACTCAGAGAAGCTGCCAGATCCCTGATGACTATGTGTGCAGGATATGTGTCCAGCTGCAACTCCTGACAGACTGTATGATGGCACTGGAGCTGTGCATGGATTAACTTTGGAGCATCTGTGATGCTGAGAATATTGTGGATAACACATTTAGTGAGTTGGTCACATTGTAGTTTAAAGGTCTAAAGAAAGATGGGTGACCAGCAGGCAGAGCACTATTGCGAAGTTGGTGAAGGAGTTCCCTGTGGTCATCTCCATCCAAATCAGAAGTATGGCTTTGGATACTGTTGGGACAGGTGATTCATCAGGGGAAGGCAGCAGTAGCCAAGATCATGGCACTATGAGTGATTTTGCTGCACAGGAGAGTAGGAAAGAGTAGCAGGGATTCCATTGTAAGAGGAATAGATGGGAGTTTCCATGCCCAAAAATGGGACTCCCAATTTGTGTTGCCTCCTGGGTGTGAGGGTCAGGATGTCTCTGAGCAGCTGCAGGACATTCTGGAAGGGGAGGGTGAACAGCCAATTGTCATGGTGCATGTAGGTACCAATGATATTGGGGGGGAAAGTGGGATGAGGTCTGACAAGGTGAATTTGGGGAACTAGGAGACAAATTAAAAAGTAAAATCTCAAAGGTTGTGATCTCAGGATTGTGACCTGTGCCATGTGCTAGTCAGTATGGGAATAGCAGAATAGTTAGGATGAATATGTGGCTTAAGCAATGGTGCAGGAGGGAGGGTTTCAGATTCCAGGGGTTCTGGGGGAGATGGGACTACTACAAACCAGATGGTCTACACCTGGGCAGGACTGGGATCATTGTCCTAGGGGGATTGTTTGCTAGTGCTGTTGGGGAGGGTTTAAACTAATATGGCAGGAGGATGGGAATCCATGAAGAAAGACAAGGAAGCAATGCAGAGCCCAAAGCAAAAATTAGGAAAGAAGTAAGTGTGGAGTACAGGAAAGTCAAATCCAAAAGAGTCAAGGATTACTAGATTCTAAAAGTTCAATGAGTGTAAGGGCATTTTATCTTAATGCCT
>JARFYF010000017.1:33665366-33676792 GCA_030265395.1 Rhina ancylostomus | reverse complement strand
TTTTGATATCTACAGCTGTTATTCAGTCCTAAACTCCCTCAGAGCGACTCATCTAAGCCTGGGCAGTGGGGAAGGTCATTCCACTTCCTCTGATGTTTCAACATTCCTAAAATGGAACTGATGAATTACTAGGCCAGTATTTTTTGATATGCTTCCAAACCAACTTATGACTTGCATTTCAAGAAATAACATCATTTTAACCATACTTGTTTTCTTGTAATAGTTTCACTTAGTAATTTCAAATATTTCTGTAAACAATATTTGTTAACAGCTGCATTAGACTGAATATTTTCAAGTGTAGCAGAGAAAGAGTTGTCCTTTTAGTTTAAAGATTTTAATTTGAAGATTTCAACTTCATGCACAGCAGAGATTTCAACTTGTACTGTTGGAGCATTTCATGATGAAATTTACTTCTGTTTTCATTACTAGTATAAAATTTACAGTAGTAAGTGATCCACCTGAAGATGAACAGGACCTGGAATGTGAAGATGTTGGCTTTGCATATGTTAATCTGAGAGATCTTTTCCTCAAGGAAGATGACATTATCGAACAGGACATTGACAGTGAGTACATTGAAGATGAGAGGACATTTTATTTGTTCAAGAACCAAAGATTTCACAGTTGTAGCAGTTGCCCTTCCTTGAATTAATGTCCTGTATATCTTTGATAAAGCAATTGATTTGCCCTTTGTTATCAATAATTCACAATGTTTCAATTAAATCTTTAAATTGTAGTAAATTAATAGGAATAAAGATAGGTACCATAAAGATCATTAGAAATACAATACTAGTTATTATTGGTATGACAATTTGAATAATTCATAAATGAGAATTTATGACAAATATGAAAACTGTTTCATATAGTTTACATATTTTGAAGATATATACTGTAGGGTCTCTTGCTGTTATGCTTTGCCTTTCTTCATCAGAAGTGCTACCTTATCCTCTTTTAAATATTGCCTGTAGATGCATCCCTTTTTCTCAAAGGAACTGAAAAGAATTAGAAACTTAAAAGAATTTCATCAGTATAATTGTATGATACTGATGTACATAAGGGAGGAATATTCACAATGTTTCTTTCTGCCATGATGCAGTTACAAATCCCAAGGATGAAATCATGCACATGTTCGAAGTGAGCATCAGTGCAACGTTGTCTGGACTTTGGAGTGACATCTTGTTGCTCCATTGGAAGACAGAGACAATCAGAGGAGAGATAAAGAACCAAGTTGGGCTGGAAGATAGCCTATGGCAGTGAAGGAAATGCCCAGCTATCAGTCATTTCCACCACCACCACCCCCCCCCCACCACCCCCAGCTCTTCTTATATATCCATATGTGTGCAGTGAAGGGCCAGTGCATCTGATCATCCATAATCCTGCTAGAGTTGCTATTGAATCCACTGGAGGACCAGTGATATTCTGGCTGTTGTATGGAGACAAATGGAGACATAAGTCACTGACCCAATGAAAAGAAAGTGCAATCAAGTTTTTTATCAGCCCAGTAACCAGATAAACTGGAAACACTGCCTAAAAATCAGGCATTGGGACATAGGGTTAGGTGGGGATTTAAATTACCAAAGTAATCTAGTGTGTAAGAAAGAGGAATTTAATTTCTCAAAGGAATTTACACTGTAAAAGGAGGAATTTAATTTACCCAACTCTGATGAGGCAGAGATTGGCAAAATTGGCTCTGTCCCCATTTTCATTGTTCTTGGCCCAAGTGTCTCAAAATGACATTTCTGCATTGAATTTATGAGGCCCAGGAAGCTCAATAGCACAAAGGTGTACTCATGAATTTTTATATTGCATTGTAGGTCTGCATTCAATGAGTTGCCGTCCACATATATAATCTAGTGATCTGCAGCCAATTTTCCTGTAATCCAACTGCACTGTGGGCAGTTCACAGTGCATGGGATAGTCAAGGACACATTGAGCAAAATGAAGCTGGGTTCTGCCAGTCACTCATATAGACATCTATGGAATCCCGATGGGTCTCTGCGTCCTGCAGACATCTGGCAAGGTGTAGGGAGGTATTAGGAGTGGGTGGGTCCCAGGCACTATGGTCCTGAGATTCCATTCCCGAACTGCCCCTGAGAGTTTTGACGGAACACATATCTTAGGGGAAGGCAGAGCTTTGCCTAATGTAAACCTGTCAAGGAATTTAACGATTGTTTTCAAAGCTTAAAGTTGCTGCAATTTAAGTTATTAAGTATTAACATTAAAAATTAAATTAGTTTAATGCCCAAATCAATTAAAAATAACTCAAATCATTAAACCAGAGTAATTTTTTTTAAATCCTTATCCTGGAAGTGAGAATCCCTATTCAAGTGAATGTGTCTCCAATCCTACAGCAGCTTGATCCTAGTGTACTATCAGGGAACCTGTCACTCAATACGTCTTGGACTGAGAGCAGTTTGGGATTTATTTAGTGTGAATGTCTCAACATTGACATTTCCCTTCAGAATTCTGGGCTGCAGCAAACATGATTTAGTCCTATGAGCTACACATTTGTGGGGAAGGTCACATCTTAGCTTTGTGTCATTATATCTATGCAGAGATTCTACAGGTGATTCTGTGAAATGCACCAGTACCATTGCCCTGGTGGGAACAAAAGCCATGAAAAGTCAGTAATAATGTAGGTCCTCCTGTCTACCAATCTGAAAAAGTCCAGCAGGCTTATGTTTAACATGATGTAGTCAATGGCTACAAAAGACCTACACTCCCAGTCCTAATGGTCAAACGTATAAGTAGCTTCCAAGGGCAAAGCTTCCAACACAGCCAGCAGAATATCCTTGACAATGGAAATAGATGTTTCTTGTTTATGATTTTCTGTAAAAGCAAACATGTTTTTTTATATATTTGTGTATAATTTTGCTACAGATAGTGAATTTAGGAAGTCTTCCCCCATTGTCTGTTTTATGGTATTCTTGTGACATTGACACTTACAGTGACACACATTATCTATCAGTCATTCGATGCAGTAAGCACAGCGAAAGACAATAGTTTTATCTTTGTGATCTCAGCAAGCCATAACCTTTTATTTTATTGCTTTTTGACATAAATCATTGAAGACATTGCTCTCTGGAATGAGTTAACGGCCAGTGGTGATTTCTTCTATATCACATAGTAAATGATGTAATAAAGACCACTTAATGAAATCAGTTCTTCCCAGTATATGGACTTTGAAAATTAATCAAGATTTTGGATATGATAAAGCCTTTATAAAACACCACTGAGATTTGTGCAAGGTAGTTATTTGGGAAAGTTTTCAAGGAATCACACTAAAGATAAAAATTGGAAATATATTTCCAGTATATTCTTCTGTCAACAATGGAATATTGTTTAAACCATTCGTCCAATTCTGGATTCCACTGAAGCACTAAAGCCTGTTGGGACTATATATTTTATAAATTCATGATACATTGAGACAATGTAGGGCCTTTCTATCTATATCAAATTTTCTTCTCATCAACTTATCTGAAGTTGTAATTATTTAATAAAAATACAACAGGCTATTTGTTATATCTTTAAAGTACATTTTATACTGCCTGCAATCGGAAATGTATTTTCTAAGTGCATTTCCGTGTTTCTGCATTAGCTGTGTGAAAAGCATAAAGAAAATGGCATCTTTTCTTATTTTTGCGTAGTATGTGGGAGCAAAAGAAGAAAGAGCAAAACCTGCATTAAAAATAACTATTTTGACTTATTGATAAGCTGTTCTTGCACATGCAAGCAGCTCTGCTTCCATTAAAGTGATTTTCAATTAAAGATAAAATAGGAAAATGGCTGATATATTGCGCATGCCTTTTGTGACCTCATGATGATGGAAGCATAGATTCCCGATTCTAAGTTTTTTTTCAAGTTAATTTTGGCTTTTCTGTACCAATTGTTCACTAATTATGCTTTGTTTTTGTGCTTGCTATATTTTGAAGACTACATGGAAAAGTATCCTTCACATCTTTGAATTCCAGCTTTTAAAAGATTAAAGAACAGTAGAGATTCACATTCCTTTTTTTAAGACATCAAGTGTTGTGGAAGCAGTTAAGTACTTTTGTTGTAGAAAATGTGGACGTGAATTTTCACACAGCAACATCCCATAAGTAGCAATAAAATACTAAAAATATAATTTTGATTTATGATACTTAGAGGGGAGTCATTGGAGGCCAAATCAACACATTAAAGTCCCCTACCCTTCGACAAAATAGCTTCATGGGATCATTTACATCCAGCCAGGAGAACAGAGGTCTTCCAGTTTAACATCTTATCCAAAAGATGATGCTGCTGACAGTGCAGCCTTCCCTCAGTACTGGACTGGAGTATCAACCTTGAGTTTTCTATGCTCAACTCTGTAGAGCAGAATGCAAGCATGCATTCTTCCAAGATTTGGAAGTGCTAACCAATGTGCCACAGCTGGCAACCTTCTCTTATGAGGGTTTTAAAATTTATTCTCAGCACACTATGCCTGTGTTTGTTGCCTACTCCTGGTTCTCCTGACAGGTTGAAGCTAAAAGAAAGACAACATTCAGTTCATAGCCCACTCACCTGTGAGTCATAGTTTGTGACTTCTAAACAAAGCCAGGCAATTCAAAATCAGAATCAGATTTATTATCACTGACATATGACGTGAAATCTGTTGTTTTGCGGCAGTGGTACAGTGCAAAGGCATAAAAATTTACAAGTTATAAAAATAAATAGTGCAAGAAATAATTAGGAATAATGAGGTAGTGTTCATGTGTTCGTGCATCGTTCAGAAATCTGATGGCAGAAGGAAAGAAGCTGTTTCTGAATCATTGAGTCGGGGTCTTTAGGCCTGTACCTCCTCCCTGATGGTAGTAATGAGAAGAGGGCATGTCCTGGATGGTGAGGGTTCTTAATGATGAATGCCACCTTCTTGAGGCACTGCCTCCTGAAGATGCCCTCAATGGTGGGGAGGGTTGTACCCATGATGGAGCTGGCTGAGTCTATAACCCTCTGCAGTCTCTTGCAGTCCTGCACATTGGAGCCTCCATACCAGACTGTGACGCAACTAGTCAGAATGTTCTCCACCGTACATCCGTAGAAATTTGTAAGAGTCTTTGCTCTACTCTCTCTTCACTCATGATTCAAATGCCATCTATAAATTGGCCAATGACACCACTGTCATTGGTAGAATCTCAGACTGCAACGATGAGATGTACAGGAGTGAGACAGATCGGCTGGTTGAGTGTTGTCACAACAACAACCTCGCACTCAACGTCAGTAAGACCAAGGAACTGATTGTGCACAGGTTTTCACCACTCATTTATGTAAGGGACCAGGTTGACCCTATAATTCCATCACCCACCAGCTTCCCCAGCACATGCACACACACAGTGAATCTTCAGTGTTGGTTGGCTTTAAAAGGAAGTAGAGCAAGTGAAAATTAAGTGCATTGTCAAAGTGAGAATTTGAACTCACCTTGAATTGTTGCGTAGCACTCAACATTCACCTGCAATACAATATGATCTGAGGTCTGGGAGTACTCGGAATAATGCATGATGTTACTGTTCTAAGAGGAAGTGAATATTATTAAAAGAATTAGATAAAGTAAATTAGTAATGCCAACTTTTTTCTTTAAGAAGTTGAGAGAATTAAATTAGTGTCCATAGTAAGAAAACTTTTAGAAAAGAAAGTCCAGGATAGAATGAACTGATATTTGGGAAAATGTGGGCTAATGAATGAAAATCCTAAATTTCTTTAAAACAATTCATGTTTGACTAATTTGATTGAGTTCTGTAATAAAACTAGGATGCATTGATGAAAATATTGCAGCCGATGTTGTGAATGTAGATTTTCAAGGTACTTCTTTGATAAAGTACAACATATTAGATAAATTGAAGTGTCAGCTGCAGTGTGAATACAAAATTGGCTGGGGAAAAAATGCAGACGTCAGTGATGAATGACTGTTTTTCAACCAGAAGGAAGTAAACTGTGATGTTTCCCAAACAGTAAGTATTGGGACCATTGCTCTCTTTGATGTTATTTGGCAACCTGCATTTGGCTATGTAAAATAGAAATAAAACACAGGGAAGTATAGTGACAGACCTTGATACTCAGCCTGCTGAAATGACGGAAGTCTTAAACCTACGGGATAAACACTGCTAATAACTGTGAGGCAGCATTCTGCAGCTGGGCTCCACTTGGAATCCAGTGATGGAGCAGGAGCTTGCTGCGATCCTCCAGCACTTAAGCTTGAACATCCACCCTCAGATCCAGCATCTGGTTAGACTTGGAAGGAAGTTATTTTTGAAATAATTTGTATTTGCATTAGGATTTCTAATGATTTAAAAGTATTTTTGGTGAATTTTTTTAGAAGAGTTAATATTGTTTTAATTGATTATTTATTTTATTTTAATAGTTTTTAAATGAATATGAATGTCTAGGATCTTTCTCCATCTATCCAAGTTCCTTTCCAGCTGCATTGAGATCTTCCTTACCTCAAGTAAGATGCCACTCACTCCAGAACTATTGATGTGGCTGCAGTAAATGCCAACCATTCCCCAATTATTAAAAACCCTTTAACCACCACAATTATATTCCGGTTCTCCACTTCGGAAAGCCCTTTGCCCCACAGTACCAAGGTGAGAATTCTGGCTATCCATATCAAAGTCTTTCTCTGTATCCTTCCATTATACATGTTGGGTAGGGCATGTGTGTTTGAGACTTCCTTCCCTCTTCCATTTTCCCTTACTCACCCCATCTTTCACTTGCACTGCCTCCTGAGGTATATCTCTAAGGGAAACAAACTAGAAATTCTTCTCCTTATGTTTCAGACTGTCCCGAATTTACAATCCAGCTCAAATATGAACTGGAGTGACTCAACTCAAGACATTCACTGCAGATGGAGAATTGCAGGTGGTTTTACAAATCAGAGTCCAGCATATTATAGTTGTGACACTTGCATGTACTTTCTTTCTGAGAATATATTGTTCACAGTAATTTACTTCGAGATATATTAGAGTTACTCAAGAAGTAACTTAAGTAAAAACACTTAATCAAGTAAGTTGATTTGACTTGATTTTAGAATACATTCTTCATTTTTATTTATCTTTTTATTTTACTCTCCCCTTGACTCATTAATTATTTGTCTACATTTTTTAAATGCAATTGGACTCATTTTAATATTGGTGTCTTCTAATTCTTTAATTTTAACCCAAGTCCAAATTAACCTTTTTTTTAAATCCTTTATTTCTATATTTAGTTTATTATTGTCTCCTGATTTTAAGTATCATAGCACCATCTTCTTTCTTTGCACAGGTCCAATCCAACTAAAGTCCTGATTTCACTTTAATTAGCAAGTTATGTGGGAAGTTCATTGAGTAAAGCAAAGATATAGATTAATTGAGTAACACAGCATGGAAATGGGCCCTTTGGCCCAACTCATCCATGCTGACCAAGGTGCCCACCTAAGCTATGCCCATTTGCCTGTATTTGCCCATATCCATCTAAACTTTTCCTGCCCATGTACCTATCCAAATGTCTTTTAAATGTTGTTATTGTACCTGCCTCAACCCCCTTTCTATGGCAGCTCGTTCCATTTACGCACGACCCCCTACATGAAGAAGTTGCCCCTCAGGTCCCTTTTAAATCTTTACCCTCTCACCTTAAACTTATGCCATCTAGTTTTTAGTTCTCAGTTCTCCTTCTCTGGACCTTCATCCTATCTATGCCCCTCATGATTTTATACACCTCTATAAAGTTACCCCCTTCATCTCCTCCAAGGAATAAAGTCCTAGCCAGCCCAACCTCTCCCTATAACTCAGGCCCTTGAGTCCTGGCAACATTCGTAAATTTCCTTTGCACTCTTTCCAGATTAATGATGTCTTTTCTATAACAGGGTGTACACAATATCTGTACACAATACTCCAAGTGTGGCCTTACCAACATCTTGTACAATATGTTAATCACTCACACTTTACATGAACTTGCCCACTGACTAAAACAGTAGCTCCTGAGGATAAAGGCTTAAGTTATTAGGAAACACTGAATCAGCATTACACACGATACCAATCCAGAGCCAAAAAGGAAAATGGGTAAGATTGGGGCTGGGGTTTGTTGATTAATCGGGGCAAACTATTGTGGACTAGGGAATAAGTCAAGTGATCAGGCCTGGGGAGTCAGGCAATCATAATTGGAGGTTTGGATAACTGGATCCTGGAGGTCATGTGGGATGATTGTTGCTTGGGGGTAGTGAAATTCATTGATGGAAGTGAGGTAGGAAGAGGTCAAGTAATTGGTGATGTGATCAGTGGGTCTGGGATGGGGGAAAGGCTGTCCAGTGAAGATTGAGTTTGAAAAGGTTGGCAGTCAGCACTATGGAGAAGCTTAAAAGAGAGGCAATAAGTACAAAAATAAAAGGGATCCACCCGAATTGGTTCCCCATTTCAGGCTGGAACCTGTGCAAGAGGGTCCCTTTTAAACCATGATGCTGTAGAGCAACAATGTTATTAAACCTTAATTGCACTGAAAACATCCAAGTATAGATGTGTTTCAGAACAACATAGCCTAATTTCTTTCAGCAATGCTCTAAATGAGCATTGCATGAGGAATGGTGTCATTGTGCACATGTCTGACATGGAACATGGCTGATCCATGCACGTGCAATTCATGACTCAAAGTATCTTGTTAAATTTTCCAGAAAAATCACAATTTCCAGGCAACTTAGTTGGTTAGCCATTTATCAGTTATGTGCTACATCACTAGGCTTTTTGCAGATTTACCTTATCCCTCAACCAGCATCTAAAACTAGTTACCTGATAGACCATAGACCAATACAGCACAATACAGGCCCTTTGGCGCACCATGTTGTGCCGCCCATCAAACCACACCTCACACTATCTAACCCTTTCCTCTCACATATCCCTCAATTATTTCAATTATTTCATAGTTATTTGTGAAGCCTTTGAAACCTTGCTGTGCACATATTGTCTGTTGTGTTTCCAGGACTTGTAGCTCAAGAAATACTAAATAGTCTGTAAATCTTTTTGCAATGGCAAGGGATCATGAAAAGCACTGTACACTTCTTTTTCTTTTTTTCAACTACTTCAAGAATCTCACTACTGGTACCTGACCATAACCAAAGTTGCAATTTTATTTAATATGTAGATTGGCCCTTTTCAGATCCAATTATGATGACAGGAAATGAGTAGAGATATCATTCTTGTGGAAAAAGATCCTCTATCCAATTTTAGAGTTAAGGAACATGTTTGAAGGGAAAGAAATAACATTTTTATCTTTCATTTGGCTTTGCTTTCTGACTTGATTGCTTCATGTTGCAGAGCGCAAAATCTCTCGGATTACCTATTGCTGTCATCCTCGGTATAATGGAGGACCAAAAATGCAATGAAATGTGTAGCTTATTAAATTTGTATTTTTTATGGAAAAGTATATGTCTTGTTTCAAATAGATTAAGATTTGTTCAGATCATTAAACAAATGTACTAAATCACGTGGTTCTCACGGCACCCTATAATAAATATTTAGGACATGGTATTCTGATTTCTTTGCAGTTGTCGATCCCCAGGACAGTACATTGGTGATTGGCAAATTAAAGGTGACAGTGGAAGCACTGGAGGCATTGCGCTCAGTAAATGAAGAGAACAAATAAAGACAACTGGAAAACCACATATAGTCTCAGGCTTGTAATACAGATAACAATGAGTTCACTTCTGTTTGTGTCCACAGTAAAAAGTATAAAAATTATTTGAATTTCTATATTTCCATCTTTTGTTTTCCTAGTTCTGCATTCATTCCAATGAACTTGTTTTTCTGCCTTTTATTTAACACCATTAAATACTCACCCTTGCACAGGACTTTGTTAACAATTAATAACAAAGTGATTGAATGATCTGCATCATTTACATTTGTGAACCTTTTTTAATATATGTAAAATGAATACTTAATTGTTAATAAAGTACAGTATATTTAGCACACCAATTGTAAGTTTTTATATTGCCTTTATCACTTAAGTAGGAAAGAAAATAAAACCTTATGATTAGCTTCATTAAGGGTTTCACACTGTGAAGTTTTTAATAGTGGTAGAGTATAAAAATTGCACAGCAAAGCCTGGATTAATGTGTTAATCTGCCTCTTTAAAATGCTAATGACTGTTTTATGCACATTAAATCTCAGTTCTGCTTTCCTTTGATGCATGCAAATTTTATAAATTAAATATTGAAAATAGTTGTAGACACCTATAGATGCCTCATACTTAGAACATTTTTTTAGAACTGTTTAAAGAATCATACTTGTATATGGATAGTTATAGCAGATCAAAGGCTATTAAATTCAAGTAAATTGAAATAATTGGTCTCTGCATTGAGTAGCCAATAAACTGGGGAAGCATTTATAGTTTAATAATATTAATGGAAAATACTTAAAGTAGATATCAATTAAAGAGAAATAACATATGCATCAAAAGTGAGTTTTTGAAGACATTTGCTACAGGCGGTTTTGTTTGCATCTTGGACAATGTGGTTTCTTAAGTGCCTGTGAGACACACTTTTATTTGCAGTTTGTACTTCCTTATAGGCATATATAAATAGGAAAAGAGTGATGTGATTTATTAAAATAAACCTAATTTGGCATGATACATTGAATTTTTGCCTCAATGAACATGACTCATTTAATTTAACAAATTAGACGTTCACTTTTTCAATGATTAAAACTCTGGAAAATGAGTTCTCTCCACAGATTTGAGAACATTGAAGTCTGCTAATGGAAAGAAGATGGAATCGATTATGAAACAATTCATTACGGTTAAACACTAAAGTAGATGTAATGTGTAAAAGCAAGTAAGGGTATCTGCATACAGTTTGAACCTTCTGATTTAATGACCCCAATAATGGATTATTATCTTTGTGATCCTTTGAAATAATGCCTATGCAATATTAAGTTGTTGATGTACAAAGTGATGCCATTGGATTAGCCTCTGACCATAGCCATCTGTAATCTTTACAATGATCATGACTCAGTTATCTTTTTCTAGAGCTTATTACTTTGGCAGTCTAATATAGCATGGTAAGACTTAACCAGTAATGTACAGATACATTTTTAAAAAAGATTTAAGCACATAAATTTAGTAAGCTAACAATTCTGTGCACGCTTAGTAGCTATTTATAATTTTATAATCCTCAATTGTGGACAATTATTATACATGTGCCAACATTCCTCAGGAATGAAAAATCACACCATGAAGTTCATTATCACCTTGAAGAGACCACATTTTTCAGAACTGAGAGAAGGCTTGGCTCAGTTCTCTAGGTCTCTTTGCCGCCTTATCCAATGGAAGGAATGTTTGAAGAAAGGAATGTTCAAAGAGACAAACTGCCTTTAAGAGTTGACGACATAATATTGCTCTGTTTCTATTGCAAAATTCTGGCCCAGTTTTTCTTTGTTTTTTTTTCTATTTTT
>JARFYF010000017.1:33644025-33655192 GCA_030265395.1 Rhina ancylostomus | reverse complement strand
TGAATGGCTAATCATTACAATAACGACACCTCCAGTGATGGAGTCCTTCTAATGAATCACCACTGAGGTCCTGACTGAATGGGTTTTTCAGCAGCTGAATGCTGGAGAAGTTTTTTTTTGCTGAGCAACTCATTCAGTGCTGTGATAGTTCTTAAAACACGTTGCCTGTTTTTCTTTCCCCCCTCAACATTACTATCCATTCCTTTATTTTGCATCCACCTTCCTAAGGCCTATTAATTTAAGCATACCCTGTGAGGAACTCTGAGCAGTCTGCAACCAGTTCTGAAGCTGTTCAGAGGGGTCTCTCAAGGTCACCAGAGTGTCTCTTTAAATAGTGAGGAAAACAACAATATGGCACAGTGTGCCCCAAGTTCAACTGTGACTGGTGCACAAAGGTTTGAGGTTTAACCTTTGAGCTCAATTTACATTGATAAGAGAGAAAATGGGTGACGTTATTTGGTCCATGTCTGATGCCAGGAAAATGTCAGGCACATTGGCAAAAATAGTGCATAGAGGTACCCAGGTCAGTTTCACAGTGAGTGCAGCTTCAACTTAACGTGATCCACACAGTTTCAAGAACCTTTGTATAGTGTGCAGATAAAAATGGTGCTAATCAATCCAATTTCTAGGCTTTTGTCTCCTCACAAAGTACTTTCCCATCTATCTATGTATCATACAGATTGGCTTCAAACCATCTTTGAAATCATACACAAACCAATTTTAACAACTGTAAAACCAGTCTACCTCACACAATAGAACATACAATCAGTTTAGAGATGGGTATGCCAGTGGTTACAATGTTGTGGCAGTTCTTTCAGACTTAGTTTGGATGATTATTCTTAAGGTACCTCCAGAATTTCTAAATTGTGTTCTAGGATATCACCAACTAATACTCAGAGACAAACATCATTTCACATCTGTCAGTAAAATCCTCACTCTTTCAAGCTATCAATCACAGCCATTAAAGAGGCATACTTATTGGATGTAACCTCAGTGTTACAGTCGTGAACATCTATAAGAGGACGATATAAGAGTGGGATCATAGCAACCTCCACAGATAAGTTAAATCAAACAGTAAGTTTCTGCAATGCAATTTCTACCTAAACTATGCTGTTGTATCGCTCCCAATTGTTGTAGACAACTGACTCCCCCAGAGGCATGATTTAAAGTTAGTATAGAAATGGGCCTGAAATCAATGGTGAAAGAGCTCCATCAGCCCATTCTTATCAGTGTGAGGCTTGAGTTGTTTTGAAGTGCTGGCTTCATTAGCTTGCTGCTGAGCTGAGAACTACCTCTCCACAATTTCTCCTTTTTATCATTTGAAATGAATTATCCCACTCCACCTTATCCCACCTCCTGTTGAGGTCGGCAGTGAAAGGTACACCTCACTAATTGCTTGTCTCCCCTTTACTCATTGTTCACAGATTACTAAAATATTTCCAGTGGTTGAAAATGTTAAAAGGTGATCACTTCAAAGTTTTGACAATAGATCTAATCCAGCATAAACTGCAAAGTGGCTGTTTCTTCCTCAGTCAAACATTAAATTGCCAGCATCATAACACTACCATTAAATATACCTGTTGCATATACAGAGCACAGGAAACAATAACAGGTAAAAATTTATTTCCACTGAGTAAGATTATAGTACTCCCAGATGCATTCTTGTAAATCCTATATTGTCCCCAGGTTGCTGTGATTGTTCTAGAAACACTTTGCCTGTTTTGCTTTTTCCCTCCCCAGCACCATTACTATCCATTCCCTTATTTTGCATCAAACAATCTGCTGGAGGAACTTAGTGGGTCCTGATGCAGGGTTTCAACTCAAAATGTTGACAGTTCCTTTCCTCCCACAGATGTTGCTCAACCCACTGAGTTCCTCCAGCAGATTGTCTGTTGCTCCAAATTCCAGCACCTGCAGTCTCTTGTGTCTCCCTTATTTTGCATCCCCCTTCATAAGGCCTCTAATTCCATTTGATACAATGCAATTACGATATGCTTGAAAATAAATTTTATAAAATCAGAACTTAGATTTTTGACATATCTCAGCTCAACTACTACTGCTTCCAATTTTTTGGAAACTTTACCTACCATCTAGGTAACTTGAAATTTTTGATCCTTCAACTAAATTCTAATCTCTCTCGCTTGAATGTGCTGCAGATGGTGCTGCAAACCATGAATGATAATGAGTGTTCAACAACACATTTCAAACATTGGTTTATAAGTAACCACATTAAAATTAGAAGAATAAAATTTGCTTGCACGGGGAAGCAATCCCTTTGCCTCATGATCTTGTATAAACAATTCTGGCTGGAACACTTGGTGCGCGTAACCCTCCTGCCCCCTGCAGGCTGCCAAACATAGTGAAGCTCATTTGCTTTCAATGCTGAAACAGACACTCAATTTGTAAATGCTAACATTTCTGTTGTGTTTTCGTCAGTTTCTCAAAGAGCAACATGTTCTGGTCATTCCAGGTTTTTTACTCTTCTGCCCATACAATGCTAATTTTTAATAGTAGTCATAAACCAGTAAAGAAGCTGCCAATTTAACCACTGCAATATAGTCCCACTGGCATTAAAAGGGCTAAATGCTGCAGGATCTCAATTTCAGTGATAAACATTTGTACATTGAGTCTCAAAAGCTGTAAATTGCCTTCTAGTGCTTTCATTTAATTTAACAGTGTAGCTAAAAGCATGTCTTTGATTTTGAATTCCCTGAGGACTTCACATTCACTTGGCTGCACAAACTGGAGAAAGCTGTCAAATGCTTCTTTTTCCCTCAGCAAAATTAGCTCATTCTGGCTGATTTCACATTTACAAAGAAAATAAAGTGATACCAATTATTAATTCTAGCTGAAAAAGTAAGTCATTTAAGCTTTGTTATAATTTATTTGAAACAGCTTACATACACATTAATACTTTGCCATATATTCTTACTTTACTAGTTCGAAAGCTTTTTTGAGTGGAATAAGATTCTCCAAACTCCAGTAGAATAAACGATCATTTGCCAGGTGGTGGATTTCATTGACCTTTTCACAGTATGTTTCTGATCAAAGCAGCAGGCACACGAAATGGAAACCTTAACAATCAATTAAGAGCCAAGACAACTTCCAACAACACTACCCAAGTCTGACATTCTTATTGTAATTTCTTGTATTTATAAATCAGAAGTCTTTGCTTTGAGGAAATGAATTACATAGAACAATCTCTTTCCTAATGTTAACCATAAGAATACAATTATCACAACTATTTACAATGCTAATGTGAGCAAGGCTATCATATAAAATCCACTGAGATCACCAAGAAAGTGTTTGCTTCCTGCTAATAATTGCATTAGCAGATCTTTATTAACCATTTCTGGTAAGGAATTTTACCAAATGAAATCAACACTTCACACATAATTGTATCATAGACGAACTTGAATGACTTCCTAATTTTTTTTATGCTTTAAAGGCTTTTTTGATGTAGTCATCTGCATATGGATGAAAATGTTTACATGTAACCTACTGAGAAAATTGCTTCTTTCCCTACCACCCAATAAATGGTGATCAACAATCTCTTTGTCTTGTGAACTGTTCAGTAAATCACCTTTGAATATTCACAGATGTCCTTTGTACAAATGAAAAACTGTAACATAATGCAGTCCAGATCATTTCACTACTTTCCTTTTTTTGATAAATAGAATGCTTTTCATAGAACATTTACATCATAAATGAATGTATAAGAAGTTAAAAACATGAAATGCAATCACTGCAAATGAGCATTCATCAATGTCTGCAGGATCCCATAACATTGCGACTACCTAGGGATATATTTCAATGTGTTTTTTATTAAGATTCTATCTGTGATCTTCTATTATAAAGTATCAGTATAAAGTTTACTATATTTCAACAATCATAAATCTCATGTCTCGAAAACAAATCAATCTGATACCCTTCGCCATCTGCATTCAGTGGTCTTTGAGTGGTGATTAATACAACTTCTGACGAGTCCAAATCAAACATGATTTACTGAGTGCATTCAGTTTTGGGCATATTGATTAGAACGGCCAAATGAATGCTATCTTCATCATGCCTTGTCACATGGATATTGTTACAATGGTTCTATATTGAGAAACTGTTGTGGTGTGCACATCAGTTACTGGTGTTATACTGCCCTCTGGAGTCTGAAGCTGAGCACTGCAAATGCACATATACTCTGGAGCAACAGAACTGAAGTTAGTGGAATTGAAAATTGGGAGCGGTTGTAAACTGGGGAGCTGATTCACTATGCCTCATTCTAGATGGTTGCATGATTACCACAGTGAATACTCAGCTTTATTTCCTGTATTCTTGAACTTATGATAAGTAATAACATGCAGTTGGGTAATAAACATATTGAAAATGTAAAAACCCTGATATTTATCTTTAATATTTTATGGAAATTTTAATAGGAACAGGAAGAGTACTCTAATCCCTCTGCTACCACTGACCAAATTTTGTACAAAATGTTCCATAATGATAATACATTTCATTAAAAACATGAACATTGTTCCAATAACGTATCAGCTCTAGTACTGACAGTATTCATCAAACTAATACAATACTGACTTCTCATGGTTTGAATTATAACTATTATTTATTGTAATCCTTTTAATTTATTTGACTAGCGCTTTATTCCACGGTTTCAGCCTGTCGCTCTGCCCTTCCCCATTTCCTAATTTTGAAGGCATTGATCTGCTGAAATGTTGTTCCATTGATAATGGGGCACCCCAGTGCTTCACTCAGATTGTGAGTTTTCTTGTGTGAACTGAGACACTACATACTGGTAACTAATCACCTAGAAGGCCATTTGTTGACTGGATAACAATCAGAATTTGGAACATTTGCAAATTTTCTTCCACCTCACCCACATTGATGGAGCCAAATCTAACACCACAGTGCCAACCCCCACCATCACCACCACCATCAACACCAGCCACGGACACCATTCTGATTAAAATCAACTAAGCCAGTACAGGCCAGGAGTCCAACTAGTTGTATTTTTTTTCCATTTACAGAGCCATTGCACCAATAATTTGATAATCAACAAAGCTTTTCTTTTTTCAAGTATTCCTTTGGATGAAGTGACTAGTTGAAAAGGGTTTTAAATTTAAATATTTGTTACAAGATGACAAACACTTCCAATTTTGCTCATTAATCGTGCTGAGTAATATTCATGATTTAAATTTGAAACAGTCTGCATGGTTTTCTTTTATTAGTTCCCATGTTATTAAATGTGATTGTTTATGACTAATATATGGCAAAAGCTCAGGACGTAGCTTCAAGCTGTTATTCAAATCAAATAACATGTACCTTACTTGTGCATAGCACTAATAACTGCCAACTTTGAAACATTTGGAGGCTGTTGTCATTTATATTAAAGTAGGCATTCCTGCCAGCCATGTTTCATAACCCAACTGATTTGTGAATAACTAAATTTAATAATTTTTTTAAAATCCTATGATTTAAACCCTAGAGCATCAGATGCTTTGCAGTCACCCAAGCAGATTATTTATTGTATGAATTGGCTGGGTTATGGCTGAAGTTAAAGAATGCAATTTTAGAGCAGACTAAAAAATAAGCTCTTTGAATTAATAATTTACTTTCCTAATAATATAATATTTTAAAATATGTTTTTGCAAATGGATTTTATTTACTTATATTTCAGATAAAAAGATATCATAAAACAACTTTGAGAGGTCTAAATTGACGAAGTTCTATGACTTTGTGTACAAATGTAATGATGAACGTCATTCTGTTAGGAATTCCTCCATAAACCCATGTTCTTCTAATATTTAAATAACATTTAATGTGAGAGGAGGTACCAGAAGGAGAGATATTGGTTGGACAGTGAAATCTGGCTTCATCACTTTAATCAATCGTCATAAGAGCATAAGAAATAGAAGCAGGATGATCTAGTCCCTTGAGTCTGCTCCACCATTCAATAAGATCATGTCTGAAAAGACCTTGACCTCAATTCCATTTTCACGCCAGATCCCTATAATCTTTGATTTCCCCTGAAGTCCAAAAATATGCCCTTCCCAACCTTAAATATATTCATTGACTCCAACTCCACAGCATTCTGGGATAAAGCATTGCAAAGAAAAAATTGCTCCCCACTTTAAATTCTGAAGATATCCTCTTATTATAAAACTAAATATCTATCAGAAATGTTTTCTTAAAACTAACAAGTTTGCAACTTAACTAAAATGAGTCAGCATTAAGTAGCCAGGATAGTGTAACCAAAGTTACTTAAGGATTGGCACACTTCTAACATACCAGATGTGGTTTACATTATCTCATAACACAATCATAGTCATGGTTCCAAATTGTTAAACTGAAATAGAGTGGCATGGTAACACATGCATTAACAAATCTGCTCACCATAATGACTGTCTGGTCTTAATTTTGCTGCCAGAAAATAAGTTGAAAGCAATTCAGCATAGGGAGAGAGTGAAAATGGAATGGGGAACATGGAACTGGATTTTCTTCAAAACAACTTGACTGGCAGAGACACCTAGGGTATTGCGAATAGGAAATAGTGCTTGCATCAGGAATGACCCAACCTGAGAGAAAAGCATTCACTTAATGTGGGATAAAGAAAAGAAATAAAGGCAAATTACATTATCACTTACAATGACATGACTTTTTCAGAAATGTATTTAAACACTGTACCTCTTACCAAGATGTTATGCCATGCCAGATTATGGAATAAGGATCTCTTACCACTTTAGCATGCTGTGAAATTAGTTCAGTTATTCTGACTGTAAATTATAATGAGTCTGAAAATGAAACTGATCACAATTCATCATTAAATTGGCATCATCAGAAAGGAAAAATTAGTGGGACAATCCCTCATGAATGTTCCCATTGATGCTATATATTCTTTGTGGTGCAAGTTCCACCATGCAGTTTTGACCAATTTCCACTGGACCCCTCTATAAATTGTTCTGCGTGATGAGAAGATTCCCCTCAGCAGTGGCATGGTTGGAGCCATGCCGTAGCAGTAGTTGGGACTCCTGTCTGTGGAAATCTGTTCCATCACATAACCAACCAGAGGCAAGAGCTTACATTGCCTCAGGAAGCATAAGTCACAGCTGCTCCAAAGCCCTGGAGGTCCATCAATATCTGTTGCCAGTACAGACAGCTGCCTTCTGAATTGCATGCAGTTAGCAAGCTGCTAATGTGATCACACAGTATTGCTATCCATTCAATTCATCGTGGTAGGGCAGATCCACAAACAACACAGAGTAATTCATGAAGCACAAGAGGCAAATACACTAAAAAGACATATTGAACATTTACAGTGCTATACGAGTTGACAAAATTCATTCACATTCACCACGTGTGCAATCTTTCATTCTCTAGTTAAGCTAAAAAGAAACTTATCAACTTCCCCAGATGAATGCACAATATCTGATTCTTCAGAATGGTACTAGAGGACATCAGTGAGATTCAATGCAAGTATCTGTGGCCCTTCTGTCACAACTGAGTTTCACTTACGTGATCTAAGTCTAACTCTCCCTATTTGGTATCTCCTCCACATTCCCAGGAGGCATTCAAGTATGCTTCCTTTCTAGATCAGTAGGCAGAGCCGTGCACTTCTCTTGTTCATTACATTCTCAGGCTGCCATTCCCATCAGACCTGGGATATATCCACTCAAACTCCCTAACAAAGAAAATATACTGTTATACTATTTTGGTCACTTGTATGGCGATATTTTGAAATTTTTCTCTTCATTAGTATCACCAATGCCTGGATGAAGTTACTTAGCTTAGCCGTGAAAAGTTTCAAACACTTTACCTCTATGATTTTTAAGTAGCCCGTAAAAAAGATTAGCTTTCTTCATGTTTTGCTAACATTACAACATTTCATTCTTGTAGAGATCATCACAGTGACATGTGGCTAATTAGGGATTCAGATATTACCATGTGCATAACTGGATAAAAAATAAAAACATGAGCATTATCTGGCTTGTGATTCAGATTCATTTTCCCACAGTGTATACAATATCTACTTTAGCTTTTTTTGTGCATTTAGGGGTAGACATAGAAAATGGAGTATTTTAGGATCATTATCATATATCATATGATATAGAAAGGGACCATTTGGCCCATCATGTCCATGCCAGCTCTCAGAGTGATCTCATCAATCCTATTTCCTCACTTCTTTCCCTGCAGCCTCTTCTCTCATTAACACCCCCCATATACCACCAACCTAATTCTCCAGCCAGCCACCTACACAAAGGGCAATTTATATCAGCCAATTCACCTTACAGCAAGAATATCTTTGAAATGGGCAAGGAAACCTGAAAACCAGGAGTTATTCCTGCATGATCAAAGGGAGAATGTGCAAACTCTAATGTGTGCTTTTTTGTATATCTATTAAATGTGCTACTAAGGAAAACATCACAGAGTTAGCAATAAGAGTCAGATGTGATCTTCTTGCCAAATCAAAATAACCCAAATTATCAGAACAAAACAAGCTCAACCAATAATGGGTAGTTACAACATGCTCATGACATATTACCCTATCCTATATAATGCATTTTGATGTGCTAATCAATGTACACAGCAATCACTCTGATGACCCGATTTATTGCTTGGAATTTCTGGAGAAAAACCAAAAGCTACAATAAGTCTGGTGTGATCTATAAAGTTTCATCAGGGTTACAGGCTCTGATAAAAGATAGACTGCAAGGTTTTGTATAGAGCGATGATAGATGTTTTTTCAGTAAATATGTATGCAAATTATATTTATTTAAATACTCTGTGCTGCTTTATTCTGCTAACATTGGTGTAAATGACTAAAATAGTTGCATTAGCCACATCCAATCCTACGCAATGATTTTTATTTGACAATACTGCATTAATTGTATGAACCATTTGTACCTTTTCCCCACATTTCACCACCTTTTACGCACTTGTGATAATTTTCTTATAAGCAAATATAAGAACAGTTGTCTAGAAATTATTTTACTACCTTTTAGTAGTTTTGAAACGGCATTATGTTGCACCCTGCTTCTGTTTTTAAAAGTTCTATAAATATATCCCAAGGAGAAAAAAGCAGAGGTTCTGTCTACAATTTTTCAATCCTTCCTGGCTACCAGAAGTGAGGACCAGGGGATTGAAGGACAGCTAACATTTAAAAAGAGAGGACCAGGGGAATGAAGTGAGGACCAGGGGAATGAAGTGAGGACCAAGGGATTGAAGTGAAGACCAGGGGATTGAAGTGAGGACCAGGAGATTGAAGGACTGCTAACATTTAAAAAGAGAGGGGGGGGATAAACTAAATAATTTTTGGCAAGTTAGTTTAACTTCGGTGGGGGACAAATTATTGGAATCAATTCCAATGTTTAGTAGATACCTTCATTTAGAAAGGCAAAGGTAAATCAGGGACAATCAGCATGGATCTGTTAAGGGAAGCCCATGTCTGACTCGCTTCATGACACTTTTGAGGAGGTAATGAGGGTCAATGGGAGCAGTATATTTGATGTAAATATAGATTTTATCAAGGCTTTGACAAGGTCATATTTGGCAGGCTGGTCATTAGTAGGGTTCCAGAGGTTCAGCACTTGGTGCCTTTATTTTTGTTATATATAATAGTGGTTAAGAAAGAAATATAAATATAAAAAAGTTTGCAAATGATACAAACATTGGCCATGTGATTGACAGTGAGGGAAGGGGTAAGGCTTTAGCCTGCAGCAAGACAGCAATAGTCTGGTCAGTTGGGCAGAAAAATTGCTTGTGTGAAATAAAGCGTTTGAGAACTTGCAGCAAAGCAAAGGGATATACAATAAATGGGAGGATATGGAGATGTATAAAGATCCAGAGAGACATTGGGGTGTATGTCCACAATTCCTTGAAGAAAACAGGATAGATCAATAAGGTGGTTAAATAGGCATATTGCACACTTTTTTTAATTAGCCATGACATAGAATAAAAGAGCAGGCAGGTTATGCTTTTAATATATAGACAACACAAGTTAAACCAAAGCCTTAAAATTGTGTAAAGTTCTGGACATTATATTACCCTAAAGATATGATTGCACTAGAGGGCATGCTGAGAAGGATATCACCAGGTATGGAAAATTTAACTAGGAGGAAAAATTGGATGGATTAAAGTTACTTTCTTTGTGAAAGAGGAAGCCAAGGGGAGACTTAATTGAGTTGTGTGAAATTATGAGGGGTCCAGATAGAATAAATAGAAAGGACCTATTTCCCTTAACAGTGGGGTCAAAAAACTGGTAACAGTTAAAGTAATGGATTAGAAAGGAAATGAGGATTTTTTTTTCACCCAGCAGATGGTGTGGGTCTGAAACTCACAGCCTGAGAGTGTACAGAAAACTTCCATCATGTCAAAGAATTATTTGAACGTATACTAGAAGAGCTGTGATCTGCAGGGCTATGGAAGATGGGATTAGGCTGGGTGGCTACTTTATGACCAACACATGGGTCATGATGCCTTCTTTTGTATTGGAAATGTTTGAAGATTCTATAATTCTGTGGTTGCAACCTTTAATTGCAAGATTCCCAGAACAGAGTTTTCAGGTGTGCATGTGTAAATCCACGTTGTCTCAGTTTCACCATTGATTACTCTACTCATACATTTAAAGATCTTGCAAATGCAAGACTTAGCCAAGCAGCTGTGACCTTGTGGTTAATAAAGGATGGTGTTCTGCATTTAAATTATTCTACATGATTGTTCTGCATGTTTTTCAGATTTGTGAGGTGGAAAATCATACTGGGGATAAATTTAGTGTGTTGCACTATTGTTGATATGATTTGTGTCAGCCTTATGCTGGAAAAATGATTCTAATACTTCCAAAAATCTTGCTCTACTCTGGGTTAAACCTACTTTCAACTTTTCCAGAGCCTGTGAAGGAACCTGTAGGCCTTTGCCCCCAATGTGTTTAAAGAGTAAGAGGAGTATCAGCAAAACTTTGAAGTTGTGCTGCACTTCAGCATATTCTATTGGCAGTAAACATGCTGGATAAACTGATGGTCATCTACCCATCCTTGTAACTTGAATTACCATGAAAGCACAAAAACGGGAATTAAATTAGTGCAATATTTTAATTCATTATTATTTTATCTTTTGCAATAATTTATTTAATATCCTGAATTCAGTAAATATATTTTTACAAATATTT
>JARFYF010000017.1:33548765-33559362 GCA_030265395.1 Rhina ancylostomus | reverse complement strand
AGCAGCAGCATGGTGGGGGGGAGAGGTTTGTAAAAACAGTGACGGCTTCTCTTCCATTTCCTTGCCTCATTTTCTACTCTTTTCCCCTCTTTCCTTACCTTTTGACAGCAGAACCTTTGCTGAGATATATACATAATTAACATTTTTAAAAAAAAATATTTTATCACCTAGGAGGTCATTCAGACCAAGTTCTCAGCAATCCATTAGTCCCACTCCCCCACTTATTACCCCGTAACCATTTTTCTCTCACATACCCAGTAATTCCTACCTAATTCTCATGCCATATCACCTACACCAGAGGTAAGTTACAGTTGCCAATTGCCCTATCAGCATGTCTTTGGGATGCAGGAAGAAACCAGAGATCCTAGTGGGAAGGCTATGAGGTCATAGGGAGAATATGAAAAGTCAGTGCAGATCAAACCTAGGTTGCAGGAATGCATCTAAAATATCTAAGAATATCACTTAAAAAAAATAGATGGTGTGTACACTTAAATCTGGCACCAGCATGGTACCAGGACTGTAGGAGGAAGGGGGTGGAGTTGGCAGAGCAACACCTGCTGCTCCATGAGTGAGACAAGTGCTGAACACTTCTGCAGCTCTTCCATGATCTTTAGGTCCACATTTGAAAACCTGTATTTGCACTCTATCCTTAATCATGGCACAGTGAGACATCCAGAAGATTCCACAATTAAGTGCAGAATCTACACATTGCACAAAATCTATATCTAATCAGCAGTTGAGTACTAACCACCAGACAAGTTTGGATAACAGTGATCAGCAATCAGGACCAAATTATCAGCTGGATCTGTCTTTCAAACAGATCTCACAAATTCATTATTGAGCACTGCTTCAATATTTCTAGATAAGTTGCTTTTGTAAGGATTGTGACAAATCTGTTCAACATTGGCAGTGGTAGATGTGTAGTTTTGATTATACATTGACTTTTTTTTTAAAAAGAATTGTGACTCACCTTTGAAGGACTTCTGCTGAAACAATAAAACATCTTTTCTCGTGGTGAAAGGGAACCTCCATTCTTATGTGGTGAAATATAAATGGAGTGATGCTGAGAGAGTAAGACTCTGCGTGGTGATCCTGTCCGTACAGATGGGAAGGGAGATAAAGGAGGAGCTTCACTCTGTAAAAACAAACAAGTTCTTCAAATTCAGACCCAAATTTAAGTACACATGCAGTAATACTATTTTAAATACTACAACATATTCCAGGTTTTCATTTAAAATTTATAGAACTCTTTCATCATGACAATTGATACAGCACTAAATAACAGTTTTATTCCAAAACTGGTAACGCTGTTTAGTACAAATTGAACAAAACACTAGCTTTGATTTGTTATTTAAGTCGCTTAGCATTTCTCTCAGAACTTGTGTTACCAGCTAATAACATAATTTTAAATTCCATTTTCACTCAGTGTTAAAATAGTCCTTTAAGATATATTGTGCACTGTATTTATCATGTTTATCAATGGTAAAATCTAGATACTTTATAGTTAGGTACCTCAAAATAGATTGTAATTGTTGCTAAATTCTTCAAGCTATTTCTGTATGTTTGAATCACAATATCACCTTACAGCAGTCAATATTTAATGTGCACTACTGAACAAAAGACTAGATAAATCATTTTATTCTATTTCACGTTTCCTTTTTGAAGTAATTGTGTTATTTTGCAAAACGATAGTGTCCTCTGAATAAAGTTATCATAATTTCCTCACCATGATACAAAGTAAATGTTTCCTTAACCCTGAATAATGATAGTCTATAAATAGAGCTCACAATGTAGCTCAGTTGTTTATCATTTATTAAGTGTAGCTAAAATGACTTCACAGTACAATTAGGGTATGTGTTCATCATTAAGCACTAAAATATGTACACCCTATATTTTAAATGGAATGATCTGCAGAAACAAGACATTTGTAAAAAGAATATACACGCATGCCCTCTACATCATTTGATCTGGTGGGCAGAATGCTGATAATTTAACTTCTGGAATATGGGTTTGATTCCAACATGTTGTGATGGACTGGATAATTCCTCAGTAAACAACTTCAGCCCATCCTTAATCTTCGGTGAGCCCACAGCACAAATCATCTCTATACTTTGTTTGTTAGTAATACATCTGATTGATTGCTGTCAACCACTTCTTGTTTTTACATACATAGTGGTTTGTCTGGATCAAAAAATTTACAGGACACCTGATGTGAAATAATTCACAGCTGTGCTATAGGAGCATTTTTTAGTTAAAAAAATTAGAGTTAAGGCATTTTGTTGGTAAAGAATGTTGTTCTGCACCATTGGACATTATCAATTAACTCCTTTCCCTCAGCCTCCCACCAAGTATTGTAATTTTCTTTTATTCAAGGAGAGAATTTCAAACATTCCAAACTGCATTGTTACAAAAATAGATGCAGAGTGAATTATAAATGTTAATAGTTCTTTCTTGTGGCACAATCTGGGAAATACAACTCTACAATTTAAACTTAAAACAGCAACAGACAAATCAAAGACGATGTGAAAATCCAATACACTGATGAACTACGTTGACATATATTTTAGCAGCATAAATCAGGGTAGAATGACTTCTCATGAAGTTTCCAAAGGGAGAAATTACACAACCAACAGGCTCCCATGCCTGAACACCAGCTACTTCAGGGAAGCACAGCAACCACAAAAAAAACCACACACTTCAGATACATGAGCACTACCCACAACTATAAACCAGTTTGCAAGCTACAATGACCATGCTCTGTAAAGGTGCATGCAATCTGATGCAACCAAGATGTAGAGCTGTGTATTTGTAAAATATTTATTTAATAATGTCTTCTTGAACCGACCATGCTTCCATTGTAATGAAGTTTACACTTTCACTATTGCATTAAACATTAAAATTTCAGTCTAGCACCAATAATGGTCAGATTGTTTATTGTGGGTTAAGCCTGAATTCCTGATTCTTAAAATTATTGCTGCAACTGTACAGTGTGTCATCTACAAGAAACATGTAGATTTTAATTATTATTCACCTTGATATTATACCATTTTAAATGAAAACTACAAACAGTTAAATTGACAACTCACCCCATTCTCCATGCTTGATGTGGAATATTTCAGTGCAAATGCTTTTACTCTTCGAATGTAAATGTTATTGTAGAATTGAATGAGATCACCCCTCTCCTCCTCTTCCATATCACTGTTAGCTCCAGCCAGTCGGGTTGGGGTAGGTGGTGCACTACTTGGCTGAGGTACTGGAAGTGTACTGTTGGACCTCATGTTTGGACTAGAATCTCTACTGTCTACAAGGGAAAAAGAAAGTGAACCTTACAATCAAAAGTAACTGAAAATTTGTATCTTGTAAATCACACTGGTTGGGAACATCTAAATACAAGTTCAAGAAGCAAGAGGAGACGTTAAATGGATTTAAAATACTTACGGGAATACTTCTTTACGTCCACATTGTCTGTCCACTTGGTTTCAAAAGAAGCAATTTGTTTAAAAAAAAGACTGTGCAAGATAACACAGGGATGAAATAAACAAGGATGGAGAAAGGGGCAAAAAAAAAACTTTAGCCAAAAAAATTAGAACAAAATATCAGGCTTCATTTTTGCACTACTTTTGGACATCAACTGTATCTGATAATTAGATGCATCAGGGAAGGCAAAGGAAAATGATTAGCTGTAACTGGAGCCAATGCCTTATAGCACCTTTGTTAATGTTCTTGGCAGCTGTATTGCTCATGTCTTAAAAGAGTTGCACAGATTCTTCTTGATATTACTGTGGTATTAATTATCACAGTATACTTTAGAAAGTATAAATACACCTGTTACATTCTACCCCTGCCCTTTATGGCTAGGTTAATTAAAATGTGGGAAACAAAAATGGACAGGATGAGCTAGTATTTATTGCAGTAGGGCAGTAATATACAGACTCAGTGCCCAACATGGCCTAAGATTGTATATCTAGCCATTGGCAAACACAAGTATTTTTAAAACTGGCAAAAATACATTAAATACTGCTTTGATTTAAGACAAATTTTGTCTGGACCAAATGATAGCTCTCAAGTGCCACAAATAAGCTAATGGTAAGAAAATAAAACCGAAAATGTGTTTACCATACTACCTATTACTATTATAAAGTATTAGAAATACCTACTCCTGTCCCTGGTTGTCTCTGTTGGTGAGCCCTGGCGACCACTACTGTCACTGCTGCCAGAAGTTCGTCTTTTCCGAGCTTTCAACAGTACACTCCTATAAATCTGCACAGACATAAATAGCATCAGGTACAGAATACATTGATCTGGCAGAAACATGATATTAATTGTAACAATTTAAATCACAATTACAAAATAATTATATTAAACTTTGAATTACAATAAATGTTAAGGAATATTCTTGCATGTCAAAATAGAGTCAATAGAGAGGGATGAGACCCAATCACGTGAAGGATAATTTCATTCAAACATCCTCCACATGAACTGGCTAATAACTTACCTCTATTCCTGTTATTCCCAGCATATCTAAGGCATGAATACTACTCACACATCTGAAGTGGTTCTCCTAATGCCTCTGATTCCTGGTCTAAAATGTTTGATTTGTCTGAAAGCAGAACAATTTTCTCCCACGTCTCATGTACGGCCTCTTTATATCAACCCTTTTTTTTAAAGGGGGATCAGATAATAGTGCAGGGTAGCACAATTGATACTGATAACCAGAGCCCATTAGCAAACAAACGTAAATATACCTCAGTCAGAGCAGGGAAAGATGGCAAAAAGCAAAACTTAAGTCTCTTTTTCTGAATGCAGGCAACATTCTTATCAAGACAGATGAATTAATACACAAAGAGAAAGAAATGGGTTTGAACTAATAGCCAATACAGAAATTTGATTGCAAGGTGACCAAGAGTGGGAATTATACAGCCCAGAATATTTTTCATTTAGGAGAAATGGACAAAATGGAAAGTAGGGATAGCCCTGATAAATAAAGAAATGAGAAAAAGTCAGTCAAGAGATCTTAACTCAGAAAATCAAGCAGCAGAACCAGTTTGAAAGGAGTTTAGATACAGCCAGAGGAAGTTGGGGGAGTTGTCTATAACAGCCACAGTCATTGCATAAATCAGGAGATTGAAGGCAAGGGTAACAAGTTTAAAACAAATAATAATGGAGGACTTTAATCTACATTAAAAACTGGGTAAACCTAATTAATAGCAATAGTGTAGAAGATGAATTCATGGAATGTGTAAGAGGCGTTTTCTAGATTAGCATATTGATGAAGGAATGAGGGAACAAGCTATTTTTAAATCTCATGCGGTTTCCTTAGACTGAAACAGAAAAACCTATCTTGGAGAATAGGGAAATGACAGAGAAATTGAACAAGAATTTTGTACGTGTCTTCATGGTAGAAGACACAGAAAACCTCCCATCAATGATGAGGAACAACAAGTCTAGAGTGATTGAGATGAAAGAAATTAACATGAGTAAAAAAATAAAGAAATGGGAAAAAAGGAACTGAAAGATGATAAATTCCCCAGCACCCGATGACCTGCGTCCCAAGGTTTTGAAGGAGAGGGCCAAGGAGAGAGCAGATGCACTGACTCTAGTCTTCCAAAATTCCATATATTCTAGGACAGCTCCCAGGGATTGGAAGGTTGAAATGTAATCCCGCTATTTCAGAAAGGAGGGTGACAGAGCATGAGGAAATACAGACCAGTTAGCCCGAGATTAGCAGGAAGGAAAAGTGTTTGAGCCTATTATTAAGGAAGTGGTAGCAGTACACTTAGAAAATAACGATGGCATTGGGCAGAGTCAACATGGAGTTATGAAAAAGGAAATCAATTTGACAAATCTGTTTAGCTTTTATTTTGAGATTGCAACTAGCATAATAGATAAAAGGGGAACCAGTGGGTGATATATTTGGACTTACAGAAGGTCTTTAATAAGATGCCCTACAAGTTATTAAACAAAATTAATGCCCGTGGTATGGGGGTAAGGAAGGGGGTAATATATAGCTGTGGACTGAAGATAGATTAGGGGGCAAATACAGAGAATAGTATAAATAAGTCATTTTTGAGGTTGAACTCAAAAGTTAGCTGCCACAGGGATTGATAATGGGCCACAGCTGTTCAAAACTTATATTAATGGTTTGGATGAGGGGACACATCCAAGTTTGTTGAGTGGCAGTGTTGATTGTGAGGTGGATCAAGAGCTTTCAAGCAGACGAAAGTGAATATGTGAGGTCATGGTAGATGGAACATAATGTGGAATATCATCATTTTGGTGGAAGAAATAGAAAGGCAGAGGATTTTTTTTAAATAGTGAGAGATCAAAAGCTGTTGCCGTTTAGAAAAACCCAGATGTCCTTCTACCTGGAACACTGAAATATAATATTTGGGCTTTTATTGCAAGAAGCCTTGAGTATAAAAGAACATCTTACTGAAATTATATAGATTTCAAGACTGCACCTGGGATATTATGTACAGGTCTGATCTCCCTATCTAAGGGTTGCTGGATTACGATAGAGGGCCTACAATGAATGTTTATCAGATTAATTCGAAGTGTGGCAGACAGGCCTATTTTGTCTAGAGCTTAGAAGAAGAGGTCATCTAATTGAAACAAAATTCTTACAGGGCTTGACAGGATAGATGTTGGGACTGTTTCCTCTGCAGGGTCCACATACTCAAAATAAAGAGTCAGCCCACCCATGAATGAGAGAAGGTATCTTCACACAGTTGATAGAGAATCTTTGGAATTCTCTGCCCAAGAGGACTGGAGTATCAGTCACCGAGTTTATTCAACACAGGGACTGATAAATTTTTGGATATTAAGGAAATCAAGGGATACAAGGTCAGTGCAGGAGTGTGGCCTTAAAATAAAAAGATCAGCCACAATATTATTGGCTGGTGGAGTAGATGCTGAGAGCTGCTGATTTTATTTTTTTATTTAAAAGCATGATGAGAATTTTGTTTAGGATTAAGTTTACTGTGCTTTCGCTAAACAATATATTAAAATAATATGTTAAAAATATGAGAGTTTTTGCAGTTATCTTGCAGATGTCAGGTCAGCCACCTGTTTGAACTTGGCCCATGAATTAGAAACTGAGAGCAGTCTTCCTGTGTTAACATGTAACAGTGCAGGATTCAGTCCAGCACCATTGAGCTATAGATATTTAGTGGGATCTGCCAGATCCCTAGACCATAACCTATCAGAGCTCTACTTACAATTTGGGTCTACCTAAATTTTAGCAGGGAATTCTTCTGATATAGTCACAAGAAATACATGGATGTATTTGGAAATGGTTACAAATAAATCACCCCAAAAAAAAGAGCTGTTTTTTATTTTATTAGATCTTTTCTCCCCCACTGAACTCAATGGAATTTAAATGGCACTTGTACAAAGGAATAATTTGTTAATAAGAATATTGAGGAATCTTACAATGGATAAGCTCAAAGGATATATTCAAGAACTTATGTTGAATCAGAGCCAGGATATAAGGAGCCACTCAAAGACTAAACAAACACAGTGCAGTCGGATCTTTTCAACAAGTGGGTCATCTCCAGATTTTCTTTCCCTGCAAGGCATCTTTTGCACATTGAATTAAAACACTGAAAATTAACACTTTACTGAGTAGACTTTCTGGGGGGGATAAACAGTAACAACAGGTATTGGGGGTCTTGTTGTTATTCCTGATACCTCAAAGCAAATCTTTCAACTGGCTGGAGTAAAATTGCCTTTGAGTAGTTCATACATGACAGTTCTCTTTTATTCCTCCCCTATGGAAGGCAATAGTTGATTGTTGGCTGCCATTCCACAAGCAACATGCATACTCAGTGAAATGGCCAATTGTAGAATTCAAAGTTTAGTTAACTCCAGGGACTTTCACAGCTGAACCTATTCCTGTGCTCATTCAACATCAATACATGCATTTTTCCACAGAGATCAAAGAGCAATTGTGAATTGGAACCCAAAATTATTTTCCCTTCCATCATCTTTGGATACTGAGCCAATATAACTAATGTTGTCCCAGCTGAGATCACTTAACTTGGTACAGACCAGAAGACCTGATATACACCACATAGTGTATAGGACTCTACATAGTGCATTTAACCAGAGAATCATCATTGTTGCTAACATTATAATGTTGATACTTAAACAATTATTTTGAGATACAAGCCAGAATTCTGATTTTCTAAGTGACCTATCTGAATATTGTATATGATGGGGGTTCCATGAAAACTGAAAGCAAAGATTTTCACGTGTTTTAAAAAAGATCATAAGTCATCATTTACCAGCAATAATTAAGAAAGTGAAGCTGAGGTTGGAAACTTGGGCAGGTGCACAGTCCCAGCTGGCACCAGGAATGTGGGCATGTACATGACTGGAGCCAGGGACGGGAACTGGAGGTTAAAGGAGGGTGGGAGAGAGGGGTGAGAAGCAAGGAGGCCCTGTGATTGTATACCTACCAACTGCTCTACACGTGTCCACCAATATGTGAGCATTAATACCCATGCAGTAGAGCCTGGTTCCAATTGCCTTCGTTCTCCTTGCCACTAGATCAAGATCTCTTTCAGACAAGCCCACGTCGTAGCTGGTGTGCAACAGCTACCCCACTTTAAAGGAGCTATTATCTTCATCAACCTGGCTCCAATACTTCCACAACAAAATATGAAATTTGGGATCTGGAACATCAGGACCTTCATAGACAGCCCAGCAATGACAGACCTATATGTCACTATGTCATTGTAGCTCGGGAAATCAAATGCATCAACTTTGACATCGCTGCTCCGAGTGAAATACGATGGGCCAGAGATGGCCAGTTCAAAGGACAATGCGGTGGACACACCTTCTGGAGGGGAAAACCAGGAGAGGAAATATAGTCTTCACAGAGTGAGATTTGCCACCAAGAATGACCCAGTTTGTCACCTCAGTGACTTTTTCAGGATTAGTGAATACTTTACAACCCCTCTGCTTATTCTAACACTGAACCAACAGGCTATGATCGTCAGTGCATACACCCCAATTCTGGAAGATTCAGATGAGGCCAAGGAGGAATTATAACTCTGATCTAAAAAAGAGCGTGGTCCGCATCCCAGAAGGAGGCAAACTGATCATCCTGAGCCACTTCAATGTCAGGGTGGGAAAGACACAATCAGGATGAGCAAGGTGTGACCAGCAAGGAAGGAGGGAAGGGTCACTCTAGCAGGGTCTTCCTTCTGTCAAAATGCCTCAGGCACAACCCTGTCATGAATAACTCTCTGTTTAGTCAAAGGGACAACCACAAGACTTCATGGCAACAAGCCCCTGCCCCAACTTCACCAGCATCCGATACATGTACTGACCACCACCTGATCTGCTCCTATCTCCATCAACTTGGCCCTAAAACATCATCACCAACATACAAGTTGCTGCAAGATGATCAACATCCATGGACCCCACAAGGGCAACTCTTCCAAGACAGCAGTTCATGCAACCTGTCACCTATAGGAGTGAACAGAAGCCACAGAATTTCTACAGTGTACTGGCTGCTCTAATTAACATATAATTAACATGAAGAAACTTGTGATTTCTCTACCTAGATGACCCAGGCCTGGAACTCACTGTGAACAACCAGAAGATAGAAGGACTAATTAACCAGAAATGCAAGGTGTTCCTGGATTGAAAGCTCCATTCCTCAGTGGAAAAGAAAATATTCTACTGGCACCTGAAAGCAGAGGTCCACACAGAGAACCTGGGACCTAAAGAATAGGGTGGAAAGAGTAGAGGAGGCTCAGTAATTCACCTGACAGCCATGTCTGCGTGGGATCCTGCTGCTGTCCGAACCTTCTCTGGCACAAAACCCAATCAACAAAACCCAAGGCCCACCCAACTGAGAGCCAAGACTGGAGGCAAACATCAAGCTCAGAGAAGTAGTCAACCCATGTTGGAAGAAGCACTTCAAAGACCTCCTCAATCACAACATTGTCCTGTACATGAGCACCCTAGGCTCCATCTCCCAGCAGCCTGGACTAGACAGCTATCACTCCTAACAAAGTCAAACATCATATCCCAACTAAAAATATCAAGACATCAGGAGCAGTCAGTATCCCTGAAGTTCTAAAACTTGGCAGTGAAGAGCTTCAGTCCTCCTCTTCCAGGATGTAGATAAAGTACCAGGAGACCTCAGAGATCCCATAATCACGACAATCTTGAAGAAGGTTATCACCAGGATCCTTCTCAACCACCTTCTCCCAGTGGCTGAAGAATGGCTGCCCAAATCATAGTGTGGATTCTTGAATTGTGGACATGATTGCCAACTTACAATTCAAGAGAAATGCAACACACAACACCAGTCACTATAAAGGCCTTTGTCTTCATTAGCCATGAGAGACTATGGAGCACCCTCCTCAAATCTAGCTGCCCACAGAAGATTTCAATCCTTCTTGCTATAACACTGCACATTCCCTCCGACAAACTTCCCATGGGACTGGAACACGACTTCAAAACTAATGGGAAAATGTTTAACCCACGGTGACCACACTCCAGAAGCAAGGTCACTGGCACCTCAGTAGATGATATCTTTATTAGTCACATATACATTGAAACACACAGTGAAATGCATCTT
>JARFYF010000017.1:33502076-33512244 GCA_030265395.1 Rhina ancylostomus | reverse complement strand
GGGAAATTGCTTACAGTATAAATTTGTTTCTAAGAATTGGGTTTAAAATTTGCTCCATGGGTGGAATTGAAAATTGCACCTGAAATGATGTCAATGCCGATGTCAAAGATTTTTTCCAGTCTCATTTAGGTGCACCCAAATTTAAAACAGCTGTAAATAAATATTAATCATCCAAAACAATCAAGGAATCATTGAAGTGATAAACTCATGGCAATCTGTTTCTTTCTGGGGTTTGAAAACCAAAGTTTCAAGTTCATTGAATCACCTTTTGTTCACATTAAGAGGCAGGAATTGGAGAAGCATTGCAATTTTCATTAAAGCTTACTCCTATGCTTTAAAAATGGATCAAAAGAAACAAAAAAATAGGGAATAAATTCAAGATAAGATATATTTATTAAATAAAAAAGAAATTGCCATAAAAAGAAACAGAAAATTATATTTTACTTGCTATATTTGCATTTCAGGCTGATATGTTCAAATAATTTAAACAATTAAACAAGCACAATCAGGAAATACATCTGAGGGTGTGGACAAAACCAAGGATTCATTTGGACATGGGTTTTGATGGATTGAAGTAAAAGACTGAGGAGATTTGAACATCCTACAGCTACATATGTAACTCACTTTCACCCAAAGTTCTGCAAACTATTGCAGCAAGCATATGTATCAAAAAACAAACTGCTGGGGGAACTCAGCAGGTCAGACAGCATCTGTGGAGGCAGAGGGATGATTAATGTTTCCAGTTTAGACCCTGCATCAGACAAGCAGATGGTTTAAATCAGATTATGAACTCGGAAGACCACAAGAAGTAGAAGCAGATGTTGCCACTCAGTCCCACATTCTGGCATTCAGTTGGATCATGGTTGATCATTTACCTCAGTACCATTTTCCTGCACTAAATCTATATCTCGATTTCTTTAATATTAAAAAAATATTGATCTCTGTATACTTGGTGACTGGGCCTCCACAGCCCTCTTGGGCAGTAAATTTCATAGATTCACCAATCTTTAATTAAAGAATTCCTATCAACTACCTAGTCAAATGCAGTCATGGTCTGCTCAATCTCTTCTTAAGCAATGAACCCACCACCCTTGGAATCAATCTTGTAAATTTCTTTGCACTCCCTTTGTTGGAAGGGAGACCAGTCATTTGCAATTCTAAAATTTCCATCAGCATTCACTGGTAATCAGAAATGTACTAGTTTTACTGTATAAACATTGTAGCTAAACATCTGCAATGTTTTGATCAATAAGATCTTGCAGCAGTTTATTGGAATCAATCCTCTGTAAGAGTTGTAAGGTTTATGTCAGAACCCAAAAGCCCTCATGGGACAAAATGTTGATCTCAACAAATGATGCAACAAACATTACAATGGAATCTGGTGGTGCAGCAGAGAATACAAGCACTTTTCCTATTTCATGTTGTACTGTACTGATGTTTTCAAAAATTGCAAATGTTAAAAAAATGTCTTGCAAAATGTCCGAAGCTTTGCTCACTATGTTAATTTCATCAGTCCAATGTTGCTGGTACATTCAAGGGCAATTCAATGTTGTCTTGCTTCCAACACATTGTAGTAAGGAGAAAATGACCCAATTTTGAACCAGCGAATCAGTACACTGTGTAACTAAATTGCAGAAAATGGAAATCAACAAGCGCCTTTTCAAGAATCGATTGTCAACAGAACTGCCTGTCTACCAGTTCAAATGTTGTTCTTTTGCAGAGAAGACTATTTCCTAGAAGATTGTTTGCTATTTGTAGGAAGGAGCACTTTTATCAAGTTAAAAACTGAGACAATAAGGTTAGCAAATTCTTGACAGTGTTCATTGGTGTGGAACTCCTGCAGAATCTTCTGAAAACTTTTGAAAAATCCTGACTGAAGATGTCTAAAAATAGCACGTACTGTTTTAAACAGCTTCTCAGAAATGAAAGATGCAATAATATTACCAATGGGTAAAATCCTGTGAAAATGAGATTGAACTTAAGTCTTGTTGATTGAAAGCTCAAGGTATATTGACACCAATTATGATCTGATGTTCAGATTGTTTTAATTTTCTTTTCGTTATATCTGAGCCATGAAATATTTGTGCTCAAGAACCATTTCCAAATAAATTAGAACAAATGCAAGTTCTATTAGCTTCAATAAATGTACATAAAATTACTCATCAGTATTATGCTTGAAATAGTTATCAGATCAAGCAGCATCTTTGGAGAGAGCAACAAGAGCTAATATCTCAGGAAATCTGAAAAATTATCAACTTGAAGCAGTAGTTATGGTTCTTTCCCTGAAAACCATGCATATATGATATTAACTTTTTTAATAGTTATTTTTCTATTCATATAATGGTGACATAGGCCCATATGAAATAATTTGATCAATTGTATACATTACAGCTAGATACAGAAACTATTAAACTTTCATCTTGCCAATATTATCTGCCAATAATAATTCATAATTTATTAAGCTAGTTGATAAAATTCAGCTCAAACTAAAAATTTTGTCTGGAAGAAACACACTTGTTGGGTACATGAAGATGTCCTTCAGACTGATTAGTTTTTTTTAACAGTATGCATTAAAGGGCCCTCCAGATTGTGACTGTTAATTTCAGCTTCTTCTGAAAAATATGTGTCAGAATTGATTGTTTTGGAAGCAAGAGGCAAAAATTGAACCAAAAAGATAAAACAACAGAGCAATGTTTATTGAATTTCTTGCTTCATACCAAAGGAAACCTTCAAAGGCTTGTGGATAATCAGCTAACAGAGTAACCAGTATTTATTTGCATTAGTAAAGTAACAAAGGTTAAGGATCGCTAACAAAAATTGTTTATATGTCACAGCCAAATTACTGGAGGAGTTTTATGAAAAAGAAGTAGGTGTAAGCATAATTTTTGAACTAGCATTTATTGCAACAGTGTAGGATGCAACACTTCTCACAATCAAAGGTATAAGTAAAACAACACTAAAAGATTTGTGATATATCTTGTTGTAGCTTGTCCCTGAATTCTTATAATTAGTGTGGTTTGTCTTGTGATGCACAATTCTAATTCAAAGTTTTTTTGTCCTGTCTGGATTTACTGAGTGATGTAGACAAGACATCTCAAACTAAGCAAGAGTGTAAGACTTTATGAAATCTGTAACTGGTGCTAATGAAGAATGAACTGGAATTCATTCTTTAATTCACAAGGCTTTGGTCTCTGTGTGCAACCTAAAACCACAAGATCCCTGGCAAACACAAAAAAGATATTCTTAAATATTGATTAGCCAGTTTGAATTTCAAAATGCATCTTGTCAAATGTTAATAACTAAGTCAAAATTGCTTTGATTTTTTTTTAAACTGATGGACATCACGTGGCCTAACATCTCAATAACAAAATAAACATTAGAATTTAACGTGAATACTTTATTACTAACATCTCACAGTGTGAGTGCAACCCTCTACAGTGGTTCTCCATCCAAAGGGACACATTTTGATGACAAGGTAACTAATAGTGGGTAATGCTCAACAATCAAACACATTGCATTATGTAACTTGAAGTAATTCTGTACATTTATACTGTACACAGAAATACATCTCACTAATGCCCCCTAGCATTATTTCTAACTATAGGAGTATTTTCGGTCCTTCAACTTTTGTCATATGAAGGTTTTAAAAGGGGATATGACAAATCAATATAAACTCCTTCACTAGTGGGACTACTTTATGGGTCAGCTGGAACAAAATTTCTTCACAGCTCCAAATTTACAAAATCATTCTGGCATACCAGCAGAACTCTTGGTATATCTAGACCATGCCTTTTCCAAGTCCTGATCTTGCTGTAGAAATCTTGCCTCTTTTAATCCACTAGAGGAAAGAATATCTGATACTGAAGCCCCTGTACAGAGTAGTCCACTTAATACTTGAACAGAAAACAGAGTCCTGCCACTCTGGTCATAAGAAGAGTTACAATGCAACAGAAATGGAGAGCGTAACCTGGGCAAAATATCAGCTTCCCCCTTTTATAAGTGAGGAATTGTATAAGGCTGCTGGTACTTGTTCAGAGATCATTGTATCTATATGATCCCGTTGCTATTGATCTTATAAATTCAATCTGACAAATTCACCACTGGCCCAGATAAATGCCGTCCCACTGTAACTCCTGCGATTGACACTTGTGCATTTTCCAGTATTATTTAGTGTCTCCAACAAGGTACTAACTGCAGACACTTCATCTAGGAAGTTAGTACTTACATTGTCAAAATGTTGCTGAAGATTGTGCTGTACTTGCATCCTTTCAGCAGTTTCTACATTTGACATGCTGCTCAGATACCTGTTCGGGGTTCCTATCTCGTCATCTGCATCATCTTCCAGGAAACTCCTTTCATCTATGCTTCCTACAGTTAACACGTATTCTTCATAGGCCTTGTTAATGGCTTTACTGAGAGAAAATAGAAAACAAAATAACAGCACTGTCCTAAAATAAAGCCAGAATTCAGTTTTAGAGGCACTTTTCTTGCTTACAAATATGCCAAAGAAATTGCATTTTTCATGTTACTGCTTCAAGGAGCCTCACAGCCAATGAAATAGTTTACAGTGTAGACAAGGCTTTTAGATACAAATACACTAATCAATTCCCACAAAGTAAGGTCTCATAAACAGCAATGAGATAACTGATCAGGTAATGTGTTTTTATGGTGGCAGACGAGAGATAAACATTGGCTTGGAATCCAAGATAACATCATATTGGTAGTCCAGGATAACATCACCTGAACAGGTTCTCCCAAATTGGTATTGATAGCCCAATCAACTTCCCAATCAGCTCCCATAACCTACTCCTTGAGAGCATACATGGGTTTCCCCTGGATGTTCCAGTTGTGGCTACCTGATGCACAATTAATCATAATGCATAATAATGTTACTTTGATAATGTTTACACATATTTGTTTCAGAACAGCTACACGCCTGGATTATTCTGACCCAATCCTCTGCTGTGGTTGATGCTCAATTGCACTTACTTTTTCCAGCTGGGAGGACTAAACAGGCTGACTTCTGCACCCAGTTCGGGCAAAATAGATTCCTGTCAATGACCAGGCCTCAGGCAGCATATCCCAATGCCCTGGGCCCTGAACTTTGGCGGCTGTAGGCTTTTTAAACTGCTTTTGCTTTTGATAATAAACACTTAAAAACTTTTTAAACTGATTTAAGTAATTTAAAACATTAAAATAAAAACATAGATTTAAAATGTTAAAACACCAACAAATAATTTAAAATGTCAAAATAAAGTAACAAGATAACTCAATTACTTATTTAAAACTAAGAATGTGATTGGAATAACAGAACTCCAAGTCTCATTGACAATTCTGAATGAATATGCAATCAAAGACTCAGAAAATTTTACTAAATCCATCTAAATTTTATCCCAGAATGCTATGGGAAACAAGGAAGTAGATAGATGGAACCCTGATTGAGATTTTTCATCTTCAAGATACCAGGAGACTGGTGGATAGCTAATGTTGTTGCTTTATTTAAGGGCAGGGGAGACCCTTACCCAATGATAGGGAAATTACTGGAGAAATTTCTAAGGGACACAAGATTTACATTCATTGGGAAAGGCAGGGACTGATTAGGGATAGTCAGTGTTACTTTGTGTGGGAGAAATTAGTGCGGGCCTAATTTGATTGAGATTTTTGAGAAGGTAACCAAGGAGACTGATGAAGGCAGGGCAGTAGATGTTGTCTATATGGATGTTATTAAGGCACTTGACAGGGTCCCACATGATGGGCTGGTCCAGAAGGTCAAGACACATGGGATCCAAGGCAAGCTGGCTAATTGGATCCAAAATTGGTTTGGTGATAGCAGGCAGAGGGTAGTGGTGGAAGGCCGTTTTTCTGTTTGGAAATTTGTGACCAATGGTGTACCACAGGGATCAGTGCCGAGACCTTTGCTGTCTGTGTTATGTATTAATGACTTGGATATGAATGCAGGTGGTATGATTAATAATTTTGTGGATGACAAAAAATTGGTGATGTTTTGCATAGCGAGGAAGGTTGTCCAGGGCTATTGCAGGATATTGATCAGTTGGAAAGTTGGGCGGAACAATTACAACATTTAAGAGACAATTACATGGTCAAGGCATAGAAGGATACAGGCATATGGAATTAGTGTAGATAGGCAAAAAGGTTGGCATGCATGTGGTGAGACGGAGGGCCTGTTTCTGTGCTGTACAACTGTATGGCCTTAAACCTTTACATAATAGTGTGTTGCTACTTGTACCAATACCAATATTTTAAATTTAGGACATAATTTACATGAAGCCCAAGAAAGAGAATTCACACGTGACTTACATGCTGTCTGCAAAATTCCCAGGATCCAGAAAGCCAGTTAGACTTTCTCCTCTTCCTTTCAGGATCTGTAATCAAATACAAAAATACAATTTTTTAGCAACATGCCAGGAAAAGTTAAATAATGGATAAAACTACCAATTTATCATTTTGAAATGGGTAAATAGATGCAAATTATTATTTGAAATTTGACAAGTATGTGATTTGGTGTGACAAGTACTGGCCTATCATCTCCAGATCTGTTTAAATGGGTCTGTGTATCTGCAATGTTTATACCATTTTGTACTTGGGTAATTTTATTTCTTTACAGATAGAATGTATACCAAAGAATTTTCTCAGACTTAAAACTAACCTGCCAAGAATATACATTGATTACACAGTATAATTATCCGTGGTTGGGATGAAAGAAGGTTGCTGGCACACAACAGGGAGAGTTTAACCTTGCATCAAATCATGTCACACTTTTCTCCACTGCGTTGTATCCTAATAAAGGAGGCTTTCCACATGCAGCACCTACATCACTCACTTTAATGAGAACTAAATTTAATATTTGTGGATTAGCACCAACTCCTACATCAATGTATGGACCAAATGACAGAATGGGCGCTAACCAATCGTACTTGCTTAATGGCTACACCATAAGCCTAGTGAATGCGTAAAGCATAAATGGTAAACACAGAAATTTGTGTTGTCATCTATTGAAGAGTAAAATTTACTTGACAAACCTTCTTATCAAATAGCTTTCTGATGTAAGGCTTCCAGTAATGTTGCTTAATCCCTTTTGCCTCCAATTCCAATCCATCATACGCAGAGCATAATTTGTCAATTATGCAAGGTGGCTCTGAAGGTGGTTTATAATCTTTACTGTGGAAATCTTCAGATAAACCTGCAATAGATAGAACAGCACAACAATTAGATTGTGGCCCTCACTATACCACTAGATATCTTTGGACAAGATTTCAATTTTTTTCCCCCCATAAAATCCATCCGCATTGAAAGAAAGTTCATAGGAGAAGTACATGTACCTCCTTTTTGAATATATTTAATGACTTGACCATCATAGCCTTCTGTGGGAGAGAATTTCACAGGTTCACCACACTCTGGATGAAGGAACTTCTCCTGTTCTCAATTCTAAATGGCACACCCCCTATCCTGAGGCTGTGAGGCTGGGTCTGGACCTCCAGTCAAAAGGAACATCTTCCCTGCATCTTGTTTCTATAGCTCTGCTAAAGCTTCATTGATATCCATGAGATCCCTTCTGTTTCTTCAAAATGTCCAGTGAACTTCCCACTGCTGCGGGAAAGCAGCCAACATAAGCCAAGACCCCTCCCACCCCAGTCATCCTCTCTTCTCACTCCTTCCATCAAGCAGAAGATACAAAAGCTTGAGAACACATTCCGAAAGGGCTATGATGAGGTAGATTGAGAGATCAAGAGTTCGTCTTTATCAAAAAGAGATGTCCATTCAAGAGACTTGTAAGAGTGGGACGGAATGTCTACCTACACTGTACTTTCTCTGTAACACTATATTCTGCATTCTGTTATTGCTTTTCTTTTGTATTACATCAAAGTACTTATGTATGGGATGATCCATCTGGATGACATGCAAACAAAAGCTCTTCACTATATCATGGTACATGTGACAATAATAAACAAATTACCAACTCAATTGTCAGTCCTACCAACCCTGGAATTAGACAAATGAACCTTTGTTGCATTCCTTCAGGAAAAGGAACAGCCTCCCTCAGCAGGGAGACCAAAACTGCACATGAAACTCACCAAGGCCCTGCTTAGCTGCAGCAAGATATCCTTGTGGCTGTACTCAAAATTCCTCCTAACCACTTGCTGCATCTGAATGGTTGTTTTCAGCAACTGGTGTACAAGGACACCCCGGTCACAATACACCTCCCCCCACCCCCCAGGCTTTCCAATCTATCACCATTCAGATAATAATCATTCTGTTTTAGATCTAAAATGGATAAGTTCACATTTATCCATGTTATGTTATATTTGCAAAGCATTTGCCCAATCTCCCAACCTGTTAAGTCACATTGAATCCTCTCTGCATCCTACTCACAGCTCATAGCAGTCCCAATTTCTAGAATCTGCAAACTTAAAAATGTTAGATCCATTTAAATCATTTATGTAGATATTGAGTTGATGGGGCCGAAGCACCAATCCCTGTGGCACCCCATTAATCACCGCCTACTCCCAGGGAAAGATCTGTTTATTCCTATTATTAATTTCCTGTTTGTCAACCGATTCTCAATCCATGGCAATAAATTGCCCTCAAATCTATGTGCTTCAGTTTTGCACACTAACCTGTTTTGCTGGACCTCATTAAAACCATTCTGAAAACCCTAAAAAAAGAAGTCAAACCAATGAACATTACTTTATCTAATCAACCAGTAACATCCTCAAAATACTTGGAGTAGATTTGTTCAGCATGATTTCCCTTTCATAAATCCATGCTGATTAATACATTCCAAGTGTTCTGTCATGACATCTTTTATAATACACTCTTGCATTTTTCCCCACTTATGATGTTAGGCTTACTGGCCTATAATTCCAAGTATTGTTCTCTCCCTCTTTTTTAAAAAAAATAACAGGGGAGTTTCGTTTATCATCTTCGTTAATTTTGCACTTTAATTACGTCTTCAGTTTAATAGATTATAAGCGAGTTCACAAAATTTCATGAGTAAATATAGCACCAATTTACATACTGTAAGATCCCACAGATGGAAAATGAACAATAAAAAGCATCTACTTTAGTGGATTAATTGAAGAGCAATTTCCATGGCACTATAAGAACAACTTCTAATTCAGATAATACCGCAGGATCTTTTATACTTATCTGAGCTGATAGATGATAAGTTTGGCATCTCACCCAAAATACAGCACAAATGAGATTTGTCTTTGGGATTTACATAAAATGGATGGAAGTGAATTGACAGTTTCTTTCATAACCTGCCCAATATTTTCTATCACTGAAGTCAGTCCACATTTGCTGTGATTCTACTAATGAGGAAGGCATGCGCTGAGAAGATCAGAGAGATTAAAAAATGGCTGAGGAGAAGATGTCAGAATTAGTGAGATGATGGGGGTATGATTAGGAGTAATTTTAAGAGGAGTTAGACTGAAATCCAAGAACAATAATAGGGAGGTAGAATGGTGAGTGTGACAATGAAGGAGGTAAGAGACAGAGCCAATCTTGGCACAGAATTGATTGTGTAACTGCAGTTTTATCTGAATTTCTCAGTTTTTGAATAATGAAGCTCTTCTTTAAAAACAAATTTACAAAATTAAAAAACAAATAAGATGCACTTATGCTATATCTCTAATGCAGTAAAGTATCACAAGACACTCCAAGACACTTCAAAAACATTGAGGCAAACCAAAGAATTAGCTATCAGGAGAGATGACTTTGACACTCAATGGCATTACCATGAACATTCTGGAAGTCACCAAGGGCCAAAATCTCAACTGGACCAGCTACAAATATACTCTAGCTAGAAGAGGCTGGGAGACACCCCAAAGACTTTTATTTGTCTACAAAGCAGAAGTAAAGAGTATGATGGAATATCCTGCACTTGCTTGAATGAGTGCAGCTCCAAATACACTCAAGAAGATTACCACCACCTTGAAGAAAGCACTCACTCTTTGGTACTCCATTCTCCACCCTAACCTTTCATTCCCTTCACCACCTGCTCTCTGTGGTTGCAGCTGTACCATCTACAAAATGCACTGCAGTTCCTCACCGAGGTTACTTCAACACCATCTCACAAACCCACAACTTTTATCATTGAGGACAAAGGTTGCAGATACAAAGGAACACTGCCATCTGCAGGTTTGCC